>JAOBAY020119804.1:0-26912 GCA_025331085.2 Zoanthus sociatus | reverse complement strand
GAAACTACTAAAGTTTGCTTTAAAACCAAAATCGAAGCATGATTTTCTTGTTTAAGAAAGATTGAATTTTTTAACTTAGTACCATATTCTACGGCCAGTTTAGGCCGTTTTAGGAGTTTAAAAGTTATTATCTTAACCCTCGAAACGTTAGCTTTTCCTATACCCTACAGCGACGATAATTTATTTATCATATATTAATTCATGTTTATATCTACTCGCGGACGCATTGAATAGTTTTTTTCAAAAACTATTTACTCAAAACAATATAAACGCCTTTAAGGCTGATGATCACAATTTTACGAAACTGAATTAACCCTACATCAAAAGAGTGTTGTAGTTTAATTTCAGCGGCTGGTAAACCATGTTAAGCTAGATAAAACCGACAACAAATACCAACAGGCAGCACCGAACGTTTTAAAGAGTTAACTGTTTCCAAGGTAACAAATAACCCGAACATCACCATTAACAATCGATTTCAAAATCTGTTTTGAAAGAAATTTTTTACAAAGCTAGACATTTGAAATTATAGTCATGGCATTGCTATTCGTTGATCAATGTAGTACTACTTCACTAAGTTGTGTAGAGGTTTTGTATGCTCAAATGACTTAGGAACATTCCTTAAAATATTTGACAGCATTCAGTAGCTGAAAACCAGGTATTGACAGCAGTTCCTTCAAAGATATAATGTAACAATGTCAAAGTGTCATTATTTTAAATGTTTGTACATTCAAAAGTGATTACAGTATTATGAAAAAATGTGCATGAACAAATGAGAATCTGCACAGTGTGCCACTGCGGACACAAAGATTGATTCTTAGAAACAATCCAATTAAGACACTATTCAAAGGTTACTTGTCACAATTTGAAGCTAAACTAAGTTTACCTAGCCTAAAAGACCTAAAGTGAGTAATATCAATATATACATATATATCAATACTAGACATACCGTGTACACAACATTGCCGACGAACCATTCTCCCACCACTAAACCATCTTTAAACGGTACCTCTGTGATGAAAAAACAAAGGCAATAAAACCAAAATGCATTTGCCACGGATGAACCTCGACAATTTGATGTTCTTTCTATATTGTCTGTTGTTTTTTAAAAGCAAAGTACCTACCATTTTGGAGCATCAGATACGGAAGGTAGAATAACATTTAAAAACAATGACGTACCATTTTGGAGCATCAGATACGGAAGGTATAATAGCATTTAAAAACAAAGTACGTACCATTTTGGAGCATCAGATACAGAAGGTAGAATAGCATTTAAAAGCAAAGTACCTACCATTTTGGAGCATCAGATACGGAAGGTAGAATAACATTTAAAAACAATGTACGTACCATTTTCAAGCATCAGATACGGAAGGTAGAATAGCAAAAGCGAATGGTAGATAGACGTTAAAATCCACATCCAGAACACCTGAAGACAGTTAGAACAAGGAATTACAGTACAGCAATAGAACATTGTTTTAAGATTAATCTAATTACATTGAAGTGTCTAGATAACTTAGCTCCGTCATATTTAAAACAACTGCTCACTCTGTACCGGCCCAACAGAACTCTAAGATTATCCTCAGATAAACTTAGTTGCTGTTCCCTACAACCTCAAAACTTATAGACCACTTTCATAAATAGCGACTACTTTTAAATTCTTTTGTATTTATTCAAATAAGCCTTGGTCGCCTCGTTTGGGGTAACATATTCTTTTGAATGTTCAACTCAAAGACGAGGCTCTCAAGGCTTATTTGAATAAAGACAAAAGAATTTAAAAGTAGTCGCCATTTATGAAAGTGGTCTATGGCTACCGATCCAGTTTAGTCCATGCGCCAATCCCCTGGAACTCTTTATTTTCTAATATTAGATCAGATGACAGTATTACTTCATTTAAATCTAAACTAAAAACGTATCTATTCAAATTAGCATATGAACTTTAGTTTGTTTTTATAATTGACTAAAATTTTGTTTTTGGTTTATCTACCCTAGGGTATAGCTTTACATATTTATAATTTTATATATTTATGTAAGGCTCTTAGGACACTGTGTATCATCATCATCATCATCATCATCATCATCATCATCATCGAACCAGTAAATCAAAACTATTTTTAGTACTCTGAAGAAATTGATCTATTAAAAGTTGATTGATTATTTCCTTGACACCAAACCTAATTCTCGACAATATCGCTAACTGAACAATAGAAAGGTACTATGTGTGCTGACCAAGTTACATAAATGATGAAAGGAACTTTTGTCTTCCAGTTGTGGCTGGACAACCGTTGTTACTAAATTTCACAAGAAAAACATTAACGAGTTTCACCTTTCTCCACCAGTTTCTGGCACAAAAGTCTAGTTTTGAAGATTTCGTAAATGCTTGGTAAAAAAAACAAAACATTTTTTAAATTTATTTTTTATGATATGTGATGCACAATAAACTGTTGTTGTTGTTGTTGCACTTAGTGATAACGAGAAGCAATGAGCGAACACTCTGACGTCTTCATTCAAGGGTGTTCACACAAAGTTTTCCTGATTTGATTGCTCAAGGCTACGGGCCTTTGAGTCTCCCTATCTGTGTTTTTAAAACACAAAGGATCATTTCATCTATGGGCTTGCACGCCATACTGTGAAAAAGGTGATTTTCTAAATATAACATATAGAAGATTTTCAAAAACGTACCGAAAACAATCTGGACACCAAGACTACACGTAGTTGCTCTTTCAATAAACAAATGAAATTGAATATCTCCCAACATTAAAAGAATTATTTTGTTTTATTTACAAAAATTATTTAACATATAATCGTTATATATTTTTATATTACAGGAAATGGCCACAGTATCTTTCAGTTTTAGTACTAAATCACCCCCAAATATTGTTTAAAAATCAATCAAATAAAAAAAACCCCGACTGGATTATTTCGAAATTCGTTTATAAAAAGTGTAGTATAACAAACTAACACGTAACAAGACAGAACAGTAAAAAAATGAAGCGTCACCTTGGAATTGTACATCTCTGCTTCTTGTGACGTCTTGTAGATCTTGGGATATTTTAACATGCTCTCTGATGAAACGGTTTTATCAAACAAACCAATGGCCAGGGGAGGCACAGATGTAAAAACCTTAAATGGAGAGTGTTAGCAGAAATTCTTTAAAGTGGTACTATGACGATAATCGTACCTTTCCTATCGAAGCCATTTTAATGCATACACAAACAGTCTGGATGAAAAGAAAATGCTGTTTACTATTCTTAAGTATCTCTTTTCGTTCCATACTTTTAAAGTATGCAAATTAGCCCAATGATGACGTCATAAACTCAACTAAATTTTGATCAGATATGATAAAAGATGATATCTCAGTCATATTGTATCAGAAATGTTTCATTCTTTGCAGTACGATTTTACTAAATGTGGTCTATAGAATGAGCTTTGTTACCATGGCAACATACTGGCTTCTAGACCTCCCCAATAATATAGGCATTTCGGGCCACCTTTGGTATTTCATTTTGAAATTTGCAAATGGTGCCTCATATGCATGATCCAGCAAGCATACAACTATGTTAGCTCAAGTTTGTAGCCTTATGTCGTGTTTTGCGAGCTGAAAATCACTAACATATTGCGATTAAGTGGGTGGGGACTGAAAAAAGAGTGAGTTGCCATGGGAACATAATTTTTATAGCCGTAGACATGTTTCCTGTAGAACTATTAACCTAACAAGTTTCAATGGCCTTTGATGCAAATCGACCTAGATAGCCCTATTCTATATCACTGATATAAAATTGGGTTGAGAGTATGACGTCATCAGGCGTCTCATAAGCAAATTTTACACATTTCTCAAACTTAAATATCTCCAGAACTAATGCAGATATTTGCAAACGGTTAATGGCAACTTTATATTCTTTCATGTAATTCTATGTGATACTCCTAAAAAATCAAAGGAAAGAAAACTAGCTTTTATCAATTTATCCATTTTATGAAGGGAGAGTGGGGTGACAAAGGTCACAAGGACAGAAACAATGATGCAATGATTTATCAACCAACATTTCTTCGTCTTGCATTTTACCGAAACTAAACAATTACATTTTTTGTTGATGGGGAGCCATTTTCACGAGAAGGTCCAACCTTAAGAGCTCCCTTTTCACAAGATATTTTTCAATCTTTCAGTTTATTGTATATATCTTTTGCACAAACTATCATATTGTTGTATTGCATAATCTTTTGAGAACTAATACTGTTGAAGATTTGATCTTTATGGGAAATAAAGCAATACAAACCATTAACATGCTAAATTTATGCAATTCTACGACGACACAATGTGGAATTATTTCGTTTTCTAGAGAACAACCTACCTATTGTCCTTAAACCTCCCAAAAATCGTTTCTGAAAAACGACCTACCAACCCTCAAATTTAACTCCAACAAACCATTTCTAGAAAACGACATACCTACCCTCGCATATACCCCCTACAAATCATTGCTGAAAACGACCTCCTTTACCTTTCCATAAATCTTCTACAAATAGTTTCTCGAAAACGATCTACAATCGTTGCCATAATTGTTGGAACGATTTGCATATGTCTCAAAATATTATCAATGTGTCTCATTTTGTGTTAAACTTAAATCCCCCTCCCCCCACGCAATGTTGAAAAGTTGCAAGTAAATTCCCACGGGCCTCAACTCGCAACCATAGGTGAATCCTTCAACCTCAACATTGATGCTTAGCAGGGAGGGGGGATTTTTCAATTGCCATTAATGTAAAACTGGTAATAGTTTTGATATTATAAACTAGCGTTCCAACTAAATTTGTCATCGATTGTACCTACCCTTCAATTAACCTCCCAAGAAACATTTCTGGGAAGCGACCTATCTAGCCTCCATAAGCCTCCAGCAAATCATTTCTGGAAAATGACCTACCAACCCTATCATAAACTTTCTACCAATCAAATTTGGGAAACGACCAACCTACTCTCCCATAAACCTCCTATAAATCGTTTCCGAGAAATTAACTACCAGCCCTCCCATAAACCTCTCACAAATAGTTTCTAGGAAACAATCTACCTTCCCCCTCAGAATCTTCCAAAAAGTCATTTTTGAGAAACATTTCTAAAAAACAACTAACTTACTCTGTCTATAAACCTCTTGCTTAACATATCTGGTAAATGACTAACTTATCAATCCCTCCAAACACACATTATTGTACAAAGACTGGAGTTCAAAAATGATTTTTAAGAAACTGCCATTGACCCAGTCTGCTAAGATATGCTTTACAATCATTTTATCAACTCAATTTGTTCTCTTTTTATGGCAGTTCACAATTCTCCACGCCTATTTAAGGTCCAATATCAGCAATATTTATATGTTTGTATCAATACAAACTGTGTACTTTGTGGTGGTTTTTCTTATTCTTTTTATACAAACCTATCATAAAAAAAACTTGATATTAAGTGAAACTTCAAACTTTGAACAGCAGGTTAACAACTTACCACATTATAGATACCAATACACCATTTGTCAAACAAAATCTGACCGGAAAAACCATTGGCAAGTGCAAACCACAGCTAAAAAAAAACATAAAAATAATAACGTACTATAAGAACAAGCAGTCAGTTGGATGTTCAACAAATTTGCACATTATGCTTCTTAAACTATGAGAAAAATTTGAGGATTTGATACTTTACTTTGTATAAACGGGCTCAGCTAAATCCTAAATCCTCGTTATATTGTAAGATAGTAAGAGTTTATTTACCGAGCGCGAGGTCTGTATGAAAAAATATCACACCAATGTCTTAACAGTACGGACCGAGCGCGAGGTCTGTATGGAAAAATATCAGACCGATGTCTTAACAGTACGGACCAAGCGCGAGGTCTGTATGGAAAAATATCTGACCGATGTCTTAACAGTACGGACCGAATGCAGCAAGGTTCATACAAAAAAGACCGACGTATGATATTCTTACATACAGACTGAACAAGCGAGGTTAATAAATCGTTTATTATACGACTAGTTTTTACTTCCGGAAATTTATCCCATGCCTGCGTCTACGGAAATCATCGGAAATATCCGACAGTTTTCGGAAAACTTCGGAAGGGTTTGGAAATCTTCGGAAATTTTCGAAAAACTTCGAAAGTAATACTTTAAGATAATAAACTTTGTACTGTAAGATAGTACACGTTATACTGTAAAATAGCACACGTTATACTGTAAGACAATAAGTTTTACTGTAATGGTGTATATAATTATTTCATTTTTAATTGAGACCTAAACACAGATTTCGTTTTAAAGTATCGCTAAAGCATAAATGGAATTCTGTGTCGGTGTTTCAACAGAAACAGTTTTATAAATAGATAAGTTTTACACCGTAGTGAAAATAGTTTCTGAAGTAATATTTCGGACTACAGTCCTTCGTCAAATTGAAACGCTAAAGCAGTAGAGTTAATGAATATAAAAGGAAGAGTGTTCCTGTTATTAATTACCTCAATCACGTAGAGACAGACATTCTTGTAGAAGGAGTACAGGATAAGTTTAGACAGCCTCTGGTAGCTCCAGGCTCCGTGTACAAACAGTAACTTGTTCAGGTAACGGAACTGGGCAATGGCATAATCTGACGCACTGGCCGCCTGTAACCCCTCCTGGCCACTGATACCGACTCCAACATGGGCCGCCTGGCAAAAAAACACAGCTACATATTGTTTTTATTAAGGGTAACGCTATCCGACTGCATATCTTAAGGTAACATAAAATAGGTGAATTTCACTTTATTCATGAAATATTTGCAAATAATAGCTTTTCAAAATAAAAAAGTTCAACAAATCAACGGAAGACATTTATGTATCAAACTGGAAACAAAGACTGGTGTACTTCATAATGACAAAAATGAAATTAACAACCAAACATAGTTGAAGAGGAACCCTGGAGCCTGCGGTTGTAGTGTTCTTCCACGGCTTTTTGAAATCCGGTGTTGAAAAATCATCACAAGAATCAATGAAAAAGGAAAATTATTTTTGTTTCAAAAACTAGTAGACTCAAGAAACGGTTATTGATGCTGTTATTTCTATTTGGGAAGATTAGTTCAGGTGATATGGTTTTGTAAGTACCTACTGTGCACTAGAAATGTCTTAAATTGTTACTACTACTCGAATTAGATCTGGCAAACTCTACCTGAATCATACCAACATCGTTAGCCCCATCGCCAATGGCTAACGTGATGGCCTCCTTCACATGTTCCTTGACAAGACGAACTACCTGAGATTTCTGGAGAGGAGATACGCGGCAGCAGATCACAGCTTTGCAGTTCAATGCAAGATCCAGAAAATCTAGTTTCAGTTCGTCGTTTAAACACCACAGCAAAGTCTGAAGACAGATTAAACACATCTTAGGATAAAACATTTTATCAAAAAGACTTGCAATAACTTATCTGACGACATGAAAAAGAGACGTCACAATAAGGATTTTTTATCTAGCCAACTCAAATATCATACATAGACAGAAAAATGATTTTAAATTTTCTGCTATGACCACGATCTTCTGATTCAATGTTGACAAATTCATATATCGTATACGGTTCTGGATTGTACATTTCAGGATCTAGAATAAATCAACAAAAAATATTTATTTTTTGTTTTTGGAGCAAAAATATGGAACTACATGCCTGACAATATCCGAAATCTACCAAAGAAAATTTTCAAGAAAAAAGTTGCACAATTTTACTTAATATACTTAAAACTCAAGATAGTTATGCAGACCTAAACTTAATTATATCAGAATTTAAAAAACAATAAGTCTTATATATAACTGTGCAATTAATTATGTATTCTACTCTTCCCTTTTTCGTGTTTATATATTTTGTATATGAACTATTTCCTTTCCATTTTTGTTTTTGCTTTAACTGTAAATTTTCTACTGCGCGTCCACTCACCGCCTGCTTTGACTACCTTCGCTATTTGCAGGCGGTGTCGTACTTGTAACTTGTTCCTTAGAAATAAAGATTGTTGTTGTTGTTGTTGTTGTTGTTAACGGTAGCCAAAATCTATTCTCGCACACCGGGACAAACATTTTGAAAATGCTATTTCTGTAGGTTCCAAACAAGACACACCAAGAACCTACCGTACGACAAGAGCCGCTACTTTCAAATAACTCCATTTTCCAACCACTACTGTTGTTTGAAACACCTTTTCTCCTGAACTGATCAACTGCACCAACCCTGTGAACTCAGTGTATGGCGCAAACCTAGCCCCTATAACGTTCTTGTGTTTTGCTATATATACAATATAAATGCAACTTTCGTCTCCAATTAATAAACTGATAAAAATTCCTTACCTTTCCAGTGATGATCAGACCTATGTCCTCCTGAAAAATGAGAGATCGTATAAAGTTATCACTGCCACCTTATTGAACCAGACACACTACACCAAAAAAATACGCTTATGTTAAATTAATTATAAGAAACAATATCATATACTACATTAATTGTAATGTTAAACTTACCACATAAGAATATTTAATGCCGTCCATTGGCGAAACATGATTTCTCTTTTATTTAAAACAGAATTTGTTGACGCTGTTCGTTAAGATACTATTTTTCTGCAAGAAATACTCATAACACTAACCTTGGAGTTTTGTTCACTTTTGTTTTAATAAATTTGCCAATGAACAACATTTTACGTCTGGTTAACCAGTTCATCCTAAATAAGTTTTGGCTTGAATATATTTTATTTATTCGAGTCTAGTTCTGTGAGGCACACACTAACCGAACAAGACGACATTATATAACCAACTCAAATAAAGGTACAAAACATACCATTACTTTTGGTGCTTTACGATTCTTCTTCTTAGATTTCCTTCCACGCCCAATGACGTCTAACTGTTCATTCTGCCATTCCCGCACTCCCTATTGGAAACATGAATTTGTTAGAGCTGTACTGTATCTCCCCTGCTACAAAGTTTGTTCCCCTGTTCAGGTTACAATCAGTTGATATCGCTGCCTGGTTAGCCTAGTTGGTAAGGTGCCAGTCTATTGTGCGGGAGACCCGGGTTCGATTCCCGTCTGGACCAACACTCCTTGTTATAACATCAGCAAATGGTTAGACCTTCGCGTCTTCTCGGATAATGACGCTAAACCATAGGCCCAGTTTCCCGACTCTATATCGGGGGGACTCACACCTATCGTAAAGAGTAGGTTGGTGATCCCAATGTTGTGGTCTGTCTCTTTTTTTATTCTACTGAGAGCATTATTAATAAAGGAAAATCTTTTTAGCCACTGTAGCGGACGATCTAAGCTTGTAAAGTGCATCAGTGAATTTATTTATTTATTTATTTATTTATTTATTTATTTATATATTTATTTATATATTTATTTATTTATTTACTTACATCCAGATCTTCTGCGTGGCAAACCACCAGCTTCATCTTCGGAGTGAGAAGTCTGCACGAATATCCTGTAAACAAATTATATTTTACAGTAGTGTTTTTTTTCAAACCAACATACTCAGAAAAATATCTCAGACCAAGACGGAAATTGAGTCCACGACCTTTCGGACATTCTATCGACTGAGCAACAGAGACTCTCAGGGGAGAGAGAAGGTTATTTGTTACGTTCTAATACGACTGTGAACAGAATCATCTGTCTCAAACATGCTCTAACACGTCATGATTTAAATATCTTCACCAGAGACACCGTTTTATAGGTTGGCATAAAGATGATTATATATACGAACCCTGACGATGATAATAATGACAACAACAATAATGATGATTAAGACGATGATGATGAGAAACTGATGACGACAACGATAATGATGATAAACACGACGATGAGGACAAAATTGATAACGACAACGATGGTGACTGCGGTGACAACAAAAATGCCGACAATGATGACGACAACAATGATGATGACGATGAAGACAACAATGACAATGATAATCTTAATTGATAACTCCAATATTTCGCTATTTTTTGTCAAACGATAAGTTGCTTTTGAGGAAGGAGGGAAGCCCAATACCTGACAAAACTTGCATATGGAGTTTGATTGAGATCGACACTAAATCTTAAACCACGTACAAATCCAGGGGTTCAAACCCGGCTCCATAGTGTTGATGGAGAGATAAATGATCATTGCTGCACAAGTTTGAGAACCTAACTTTTTTATGGGATTTATCTCCTGGCGGATCTGTCAATAACTGATAACAAAACTGCAAATGCTCAGAATAACAGAATTTATGAGACTTTGAAAATCAAAGTTGAACACTTTCTGTGGTGGATAAAAATAGGCGTCTGTGCTAATCTCCAGTGAAAAGCGGGCGCGAATATTTATATTTTCCTGCCTTGGACCTTTAAAATATTTCAAATTAGCTCCCAGTAAAAGCAAGTAATGTATACATAAAACTGATGGAAAAGAAAACCAAAACAAATGTTGAGGATAAACAAAGTCTGGGATGTGGTCGATGAATAGACAAGAAATAAGATAAAATAACGGCATACTATATCTATAGGTGTACCTATATTTATTGCCGTCTCCTGCTTGTCGCCAGTTAGAACCCAAATCTTGATGTTAGCATCAGCAAGTGCAGCAATGCTTTCTGGCACGCCCTATAAATTTAATTAGAGAATTTCTTCATCAAAACTTTAACAGAATAATGGACGCATCTGACACAGGGTTACTTACGAGGATAACAGCTACAATGAAGTAGGGAGATGAAAAAAATAAAGTGATTATTATGCTGCAGAAGATTGTGAAGAAATGATTTCGGTAAGTTTGTTTCTGATTATGACAACGATGATAATGACAACAGTGATGATATATTAACAATAAACAGGAATAAATGTACACTTACTTCTTGTAGTTTGTCTTCAATGGCTGTAGCTCCCAGCAGAAAAAGATTCTGTCGGCATGATGAATAAAGATTGTTACAAACAAAAACTTATATCGCTAGGTTTTAAAACACACCAAAAAAACCCGGCAGCATGTTTACTAACAATAAGAAAAGTCAGTGAGAAAAAGTACATTTTATCTTTCTTTCTAAATAATTTTATCTGTATCAAATAAACTTTACACTTCGTTACCTTTTCGATGAGTTCTGAAGCAGCATCCACCTTTTCATCCCTGTTATCCAACGATGTACTCGCTTCGTAGAACTTCTTGTTCCACTCCTCATACTCATCAGGGTCCAACTCGTTCATGGAGATGCACAACGTCCTAAGGCCTTCAGTGGCAAACTCTTCCATGTGCTCTACAGTGCTGTCCTTGTACAGTTGATCCTCTCTTAGTCGCTCAAATATCACGGTATCCTATTGGAAGACTGTATCAGAAACAAGCCTTGGTAGCAACCAGCACAGTAAAACAGCTTTTACTTACCGCGCCCTTGCAGTAGAGTTTGATTTTGCCTTCTGGAGTACGGACGATCACTGACATCCTCTTGCGAGTGCTGCAAAATTAAACAAGACTCGTTTTAGAACAAGTATTTAAGAACCTGCTGATCGTAATTAATAACGAGGTATGGAAAGTGCAATTAGCCCGTTGGTCCTGTTTCATTTGCTTTTTTTTACTACAATGACTTTTACAACGATGCACGTTAATAACAAGACTTACATGTGACGACATTCACGTTCAGTTCAATGTGGTAAAACGTGACTTTAAAACGAAACTCCAGAAATCATGGAAAATTCGTAAATTCTAGGGCTGTTAATAATGCTATTTTTTCAAAGTACAGTATTTGTAATGTGGCTAAATAACCATTACTAACTGAAAGCCCTGACACGGTAAGCCATGATGATCGGTCAGGCAAACAGCTTGTCTCCTAAAACACTGACATAAGACACTTGTACACGTATTGTCTCCAAGGTTCTCGTACTGCATTAAACTTTTATTTATATATCTATGTACTACTGTCAATTTAATTATTAAAATGTCTATAAATATATCAGGAAGGCTTATAACAAATATCCAATTTATTATACCTTCCTTATATAAGTCAGATTATAAAATGATCAGATAAAATTAAGAAGAGCGTAGCCTCTTTGTTTCTGTAACTCAACGACGAACAGAAAAAGTTTATGGTTGAACATATCAATAAGGATACAAACCTGTTGAACTCCAGTACATTAAGAATCTCATAAACTTCTTCTTTTCCGATCTGCGGTTGGATAAATAAAGCGTAACATATAGGTTGTGAATGGTAACTTTTCAATTTGTCTCACTACATTTTTAACTCACTTACTATAATGTTACAGGAAAACAGTACAACTACAGTGTACAGCCAGAGTTGCTTTGTAACAGCCACAATAAAGTCCGTAGAACTGAAGAACTAAATATATCAAAAATTAATCAATGATAAAAAAGTCAACCTAAAGTTTACACCTTCTCTGAAGGCCACTCTATACCCACAGACCATTTTTCGCAACTTTTAGTGATATTTTTGATATCTCCGTCATTATTTTTTGGATGAGATTTGAGGAGGAGATAGGTTTTGTAAATGTAGTTTGAGAGAAATTTGAGTTTGGGGGAATTTAATGAAGTTTGAAAATTAACTTCAGAGTTAATATTTGATACAAAACCGCCAAACTGTCCCCTTACGAAAGTTGCACTTTCGCATGGTCTGGAGGGACGGTTTGGCGGTCATCCCCAAAATCCTTCTAACACAAATTCGTCTTTCACCTCCTTCACTATCCACCAAAATTTAGGGTAGAGTCCCCTTAAATACTTTACTTAACGTCGAAGGTGAAGAAAGTGGTTGTCCATTCTTCCTAGCTTGAGGCTAATGTTTATTGCTCAACGGCTCAGATCTTGGTGTAAAAACTCAATTTGCAGAGGGAGGAAAACTGGAGTACCCTCAAGGCTGAATTGAGATCGACAAATCTCAGTCAGCTATTAATGCTATAATAGCGTTGGCAATATACAATAACTGTAAAATGCCAATAAAGCCTTTTTTGAACCTTTTGTACTTTGTACCTTGCAGTCCACATCTAGAGCCCAGGAGTTGATCCCGGGTATTAGACGCAAGAGGCACAACTGGTGACCACTACGCCAATTAACCTGGCTTTAACTGCAATCTTCTTCAGTTATAAAAGCAAATCTCTGTATTATCTGATTTTTGATGGAATTGTGAACTTATTTACGTATGCATTGTCTTGACAAAGACGTTTTAAAGGTACTTGCATGGTGCAATATATACTCAAGGGATGTTTTAGACAAGTTTATAAGAGCTTGCGGGGTTACACTCAACGCCTTAACACCCAGTCATCAAAACGAATATTTTAAGGAGTCGATCCTGGATTGTAGAACATGTTAGCTTTGGGTAGTGGTTGAGCCCATTACATAAATCTGACTTTCTGAAGTACGGTAAACTCTCGCACAGCGACCATCCCTCATAAACAACAACCTCTCATGAGCGACCACTTTCTACATAACCATTTTGCTTCTCAGTAAAATACTGTTTCACAAAGTCTCTCGTGAGCGACCACTGCTCCAATTTCTTATGTGTCGCGTCCACTTTTTACGCCAGAAAACTGATATTTTCTTTTGTTTTCTTTTTTCGATAATCAACCACCTAACACGACCATGCACGCTTAAAAACAATCTTTCATTTAACATTTCTGGATTATATTTTTAGGCAGTTTTTCCAATGTTGAACGTCTTTAATCTGTTAATTTGCAAAACAAGTACCAAAAATCACCTTGAATCATTAATTGCTCAAGTGCCACAGAGTTCACCTTTTTGACGGCGACAACACGAGGTGCAAATACACAAGAATGATATACATGCAGTGATCTATGGAATGCCGAAACGGAAAAAATTTAAAAAAAAATTAAAATTTGGCAACATTTTTTTAAAATACATCAAAACATAAAAAATAATTCAAGAAAATTTAAAATTTGGCAACATTTGTTAAAATACATCAAAACATAAAACATTGTACAAAATGCCGAATAATGTTGCAAGATTTTTTAATAAGTTTAAGACTGCGTAAAAACAGCCAACCTTGTCCAATATTATCACTTCAAGGTTTCACTATTTACAGCCAATAGTTTCCAAAAATTATGTTAGCCAATGTTGTGTTCAATTACCTCCAAGGTTGCACGAAATATTTCTCAACAAAATATTAGTCAACGATGAACTAGATTTTCTTCAACGTTGAACAAAATATTTGTCAAAGCTGGAATACTCAAGTTTCAATGTTGACGCAAGTTTTGTTTGCGAAGTTTAAAGGTTGAAAAAAATTACGGCAAGGTTGAACGAAATTTATGGCAAGGTTGAAACATATTTTTCAACGTTGACAGATAATTTTAAAACAGATAATTGTGGTGTTGACACAATTAACCTGACTGATATTTTGTGCAACGTTGAGAAATGTTTCGCGCATTTTTCTCGAACTATTTTTTTATGTTTTGATGTATTTTAAAAAAATGTTGCCAAATTTTAAATTTTTCTTGAATTTCTTCCGTTTCAGCATTCCATAGTGATCTGCTGCAAAATGTTATATATAAAAATTCAGCATAAACTACTTTATTGCAACATTCTCCCAAAGCAAATTGATATGAAAAATCCCAGTTCTTCCCATCCTTTCTCTAAGGTATGGAATAGAAATATAGTTGTCTCCGTAGTTTTAATTGCAAAAAGAAGAATAAACCAGATTCACGTAAAAAATAAAACGTCTTTTGCTTAAATTGAGCTTGTGAGGTAAATATCTTTATGTAATGAAGTTAATAAGTCAAGTTTGGGCTCCTTTTGTTGATTTAGGGGTTTAGAGCTTTTCTTAGTAGCATAACCTATACACACTGAACACAGGGGTGCATGTAGACACTTGTTTTGACTGGTGGAAATTTCACAGGCGGGTAGGGAGAGGGTGAGTAAGTTCTTTTTGAGGTGGCTACTCCAAAATTGAATCACGGTTACAACCGGGTAATTTTCGCATCTTCCAGCTATCATTATCTAAATCCCTGTGACTAGTCTGAAAAAGAACAGTCTCACTTACAGCACTGATGATGACTGACGTGGGAGTCCTCACATTGAATGAGAAACCTTGTTTCTTGGCAGCCTTGACGAGTGCACCTTCATCAGGGGATGCTGCTTGGTAGATGATCCTCTCAGGGTTGTTTGGATCCCTCTCGGGTACCACCGTATGGCATACAGACAGTAACGTCAGGAACTCTCGAATAACTGATGCAGTCGGCTAATGTTTAACATATTTTTAAGTTAGTTTTGCTTTATTTTCTTCACTTACCTATTCTGTATTGTACTGGTTCGTTGGTTGAGCTGGACGTTTTTGTAACAGTAGTGCCCTCCTCATGCATGAATGTGCCAGAATACAAGAACTAGCTAATTTCTAAGTTAGCATACAACAATTCCCTTTTCCAAATATCAAATGAAAGACCATACTATTTATAAAAATATAATAGTTTGCCTTCACATATAAAAAAGGTAATGCTATATAATTGCACTGGCTAACAGAATCTTCGTATTCTTTTGAGCCAATACTATAGAGATCCCACAAAAGAAACAGAAAAACAAGATCTTGGTACAGCATACACTACACATGAAGTACACGTAATTTAGATGACAACTTACATGATGTTCCCTAAGGTTGTCCAGCAAAGCTGGGTCATTAAACTCTTCGCCATCACCACTACAAGTCAACAAACAAAACATATATATGCGTTATATCAATTTGGACAACAAGAATAGCTGACTAGAAACTAGTTGCTGGCCCTGGGGCACACTTTATTTAAGTTGATACTACAACTGGTACTTTTTTGTGCCTACCGTTTCCGCAATCCATTGCAGAAACGTGTAATGCCATAGGTGTATACTTCTTCATCGGTTTTCCATGAAAGTGTTTTAGGCACTTTTTTAGATGTAGAAAACGCAAATATGTTTTTGTCTGTGCTTTTTTTCTATTCCGAGGCAAAAAAAAACAGTGAAAAACGGGCCTGTTTATTGTCTTATACTCACAAAATTTACCGACCTTAACCATCCATGTAATTTTTGACAATTTGGATTGCACAATTTCTTATTTGTTATATTGTATCACCTGTTCAGTTTAAATATAACTTTGGAGGAAATGCAGACGATCGATTTGCTAAACATCTTAGAAGATGTTTAAATCAACGATTTAACACTTGCAAAACCAGTTGCTTGTCTTTTCTTGATCTTGGGCCATTATTTTTTAAACACGTGCACTTGCGGTGTAACCCAAAAGACTTAGCAAAGACAACACAACATTGTCGATTTGCGCGCGTGCAAGAGTGAATTCCTTCAGTCACGTTTTGTTCTTTTGTTCTGCAACTGTAAAGTCCCCTTGGTAAGAAAAAAACAACGCAACTTATTCTTTAGAACTTTGGTAAGAACAGCACTATCACTAACTTTCGCATTATTTTCACGTCACGTTGCGTTTGCTTAATTGGCCGTTTATCAAAATGGTCATACTATATTTTACCACTGTTTTAAATTTCCACCGAATCACTGCTCGCAGTCTTTGTATCTATTTTCATGCATACATTACATTGCCAATTGAAAACCTCTATTTTGTCAACATTTTAAATGCTCTAAGGAAGGGCGGCTTTGTGCATTTCCTACGGCGAAGGATCACGTATTGCAACTTAGAGTTAATTTAACCACGTGCTTCAATTCACTCACTCGCTAACTTCGACAGTTTTATAAAAACCTTATTCAACAACTATAAGACGTGTTGGCCCTCACTGACTCAGCTAGAACTTTCAGCGTTCATCCTGTTAGGAATAGTTGATGACTTGGATCAAAGAAAAATTGCAGTAGATAATGCATCCAGGGTATCTTTTCCCAATAACTATAATCAATTACGAGTCCTTCTTTTCTGTCACAGAAATAGAACTTCATTCACTTTTTTAGAATTCATAAAATACCTTTAAATTGAAGCACATCTGAAAACCCAAAGGTATCATGCAGAGCTCAAGACATCAAAAATGAAGTTATGAATGTCTTCGTGGTTTTGAAGGCACTTTACAGGATTCGAACTGCTGATCTTTGTAATAATGACCGATACATAGTTCTAAATAACTGAACTATGATGCCACAACAAGAGAGCAGGTCGTTTTTGGGGGCCATCAATGCCACAATATGGTGCACAATGATTATCGAGAGTGAGTTTGTACTATACTAAGAGTGTAATTATAAGACAGCTGTTTAGGTACCCATATGCGAGTCCTCCGACAGAACACTTCCTGAAATCCATAACATTGCGTGTCAACGTTCCAGTCTTGTCAGAAAAGATGTACTTCACCTGGAATGTAACAAATTATAACAATAGTCATAAACTATAAGCCATTATATGAGGCTTTTATCAAGTTAATGTTCAGTTTGGAGACAATTAAGAAGCAGCTGAAACTAATTATGTTATTGCACACACTTTCTACACCATGCTGAAGAACGACAACTTTTGATTTTTCCATTTCAGCTACAGATATAGCATTACGTGTATGCAGACATGTTGATACTGTATACAATTACAGCTACAGATATAGCATCACGTGTATGCAGACATGTTGATACTGTATACAATTACAGCTACAGATATAGCATTACGTGTATGCAGACATGTTGATACTGCATACAATTACAGCCTGTTTTTAATTTTAAAGTGTTCCAGCCAGCAGAGATCCAACTTCCATATACTGTTTAACAATATTTACTTCCGATTTAAAAGAAAATATCAAGATTATATTCTTAAAATAGCAAAGCCTTTTTAAACTTCCTGAATGTTTAGAGAAGCCAAAGCACGAAGTTGAGACAAACAACAAGTTGATCCTAATAAACGCTTATTAAATAGAGGATATTACACGGTGGTGCGAACATATGAATCTTCGAGTGGAAAAAACAATTACACAAATTCGCTGCGCTCGCTAGTGAAAATTCTTTTCCACGAGAGCCAATGAGTAATTTTCTTTTGATTACATAGATATGAGTGTCTCGAAAATTGAAAAAATTAGACGAAAAAGACGGGGAAAACAAAGGAATGACGTCAACGATATCTTCGCTAGTCAGGATATGGAAAATATGTCACTCGTATCCCGGATGCAGTTTCCTATGAAATCTACGAGTGGCGTATTTTACAGTAAAACACTTGTATCTATGTAATAGTTTTTCGTATTTTTTTCTGACCCCCGGGGCTTATTAGGACCAAACGTTTTATTATTTATAAGCAATTATCTAAGCACTCTGCCTCAAAAGTGTAAAAACACTATGTACTCTAAACATTCACTGGAAACTTCAATTGCGTTCAATTTGTAATTGAAGGTGAATTAAGTCGTTATTGTTATTTGCTGACGAATACAATGCAATGTCTTCTCAGTTTTTAAAAATCGAAAATGTTCAATTTAGTGGAACATATTTTGGGCCATTGTCATGCACATTGCACCCGACCGGCATGGATTAGTGCAGTCCCTCACAGTTTGGACGCTCCATTGCGCTCAATTTTGAAACGCTTACCACTTCTCTAACTAGAAATTTGCACTCCCCCCACGTTTTTGTAAGTTTTTCTAAAAATTCTAACCCCCTTCCCGTTTATTCCAGCCCCGTTCCTCCATTTAGCGGGCACCTAAAGGTAGATGAGATGAAGACAATAACGTCCAGTAAAAAACTTTTTTCCTTCGATAAAAACAAAAGATTAAACTTATGAGGTTAAACCTAACACAAGTGTCCAGAGTAGTTGGGTGAGTACTTCCCACGAAACCACGATCTACCTGATGGCTACCTTTGATTTCTGACATAATTACCACTGTAACTACAATTAACTTTCTTTTGTGAGTTACTGTCAATTACTAATCTTTATTTTTCTTTCTAATAAAAAAACTATTAGGAACCTGCTCAAACTAATTCGCCAATAATCACTCTTTTTCATAAGAAGATAGATAGATAGATAGATAGTTTTATTTGAAATTATATCCCAGCTAAAAGGCTGAATTGCATAATTATTTACAATATAAATAGATAAAAATGAATTAAAATATTTACAATGTCTTAAACGAAACTATATAAAGAAGTATGTATTAAAGAATAAAAAACGAATGCTGTTAGTAAAGTGAAATTTATGATGAGGGAGAATAAAAACATTGGCTGCACATGGCGGGAATAAGAGAATGTTTAAACCGATTGGTACGGAATAGTGGCAGATCGTAAACCCGATTGTAACAGAAGTTATAAGGTCCATAATGCTTTGGAGGTAGAAGATGTTACAGGCAATGCTAACCTCACAACATACTGTTGAATAACTTTGTGCATTGATCATTGCGCCGGTTCCGTAACGTGCTGAGTCCAAAATTATCTAAGCTTTGACTGTAACATTGTTTTGGTGATATTATAGAAAGCGCTTTTTTCATAAGAACCTATAAAAGTAAATTGAAAAACTATAGGTTCCGATCTGCAGGTGTTAACTACTAATGGCAGCATATTCAATTTATAGTTCTTAAGATTTGTGCTATTTATAGAACATTGATTGCTTAGAATAATCTAGAGAGTGACGAAGTGCAACCTTTACAAGAGGGCAAAGCTAAGAGAGTGGAGACCGAGAATGTTTTAATGTTGTTTTATGCTTTTTCTTAGGTGAGTGAAATAGCTATCCGGTGGATATTGTAATACAGACTATTTTGTGACGTGCCCAGTTGGCAACTATTGTCTTCTTTGCTAAATACCATTTATCAGCTGTCCTGCTGACGGATCAACGAGTGTCAAAAACGCTAACTGCTTTGAATTCATACCTGTCCCAGCTCTTCATTCAGGTTTGAAGTTCTAGCCATTGCTGGAGTATCAGATTCATCATGGTAAATATCAATGTCCTATCAAGTTAAATAAACCAAGTCTTAAAACATATTCCAGCAAAAATAAAAGTCATTAATGTCCGACGTTTCGGCCTTCCTACTGACTCCATTGGCATTGTCAAGGTTAATTACCTAATCAATGCAAAATCCAAGAGTTCAAAGTCAAAAAATTTACATTATCAGCAGACGTCTGTTCTTTAAAGGGTATGTTGACTCGACTCTCCTCTCCCGATATCTCTTTGGGTATCTGCAGTAACAGCTGGTCAGCAACCCTGGTATTGACGAAGGCGTTAATAGTGGAGTTCACAACGTTGAAAACAGGGTCTTCATGTATTCAAACTGGTCGTTAAAATAGGCCCAAGATGAATACGTAGAGGAAAGATATCCACTGTTGAGCATTGTTCTCAGTAGGCCGTGTTTATACATATTATCTACGTGACTGTGGTAATTGAGAGGAAAGCCAGTGTTGGTAGGCATCACAAATGCCTTTGTCTCAATATTGAGTGATTCGTTGAGGATCTGAAGGACTGATAAAAAATACATTCCATTCTTTTCGACTTCCATTGTGAACTTTACAAAACTGTGGGTATAGTTAAGAATGTGTAAAGTCTCTAGCAACAGGTATATCGGGCATCACGGTTAGCGTGTCGTCAATACATTGCATTGACAACAGCATCAGTAGGAACGCCAAACAACCGACATAAATAACTTCTACTTATATTAGTCTATAGATACATCGAAATCTTTATTGATTAGGATTATTATAACGGTTTCAGAATAATCACTTGTTTTCTATCCTGTTTTTTTAAAGCTTTACTTACTGGTGTTGTGAACGAACTAGTTCAAACATTGTTCGTACCCTTCTGATATAATAAGGTTCCATGACTTTTTTATGACTTTTCCCATGACCTTTTACAATTTTCCATGAACTAGTGCTGTTAAAATATTCATTTTTCAAAACAAAAAAACGATTCTCAATTAACTATTTTCCTGGTATGGTGCACTAAAATGTAAACTAGTTAGAAATCCTATGTCTCTTTCAGTAGTTACTTTAAACTAGTAGTAGTTATCGCTAAGTGCCAACAAGATTTTTTGAAACTTCGTAAATCTGTGTCACAAGGACATAAGTTATAGTGAAAAATTTAAAAATATATAAAATGTTTTCTGGTTAAAAAATTAATAATTATAAGTTTTCGTCTGTTCTACTACAGCCCTCATCAGATAAGAATAATATAAAATAGTTACTGATATAAATATAAAATTGAGATGAGATAGAGATTATAAATACAACTCACAAACGAACGCGGAATAAAAACTATTCCACTACATGACTCCAATTTACCAAGCCCAAAGTTAGAAGGTTAGAACAAATAAACCTCACAATTAAACGCGGAAAGAACATTTTGATTTCCTTTAATATCTCTCACATACAAAAGAAAATACAACTTCGCCACACTACTCCAATTCGAACCACGCCGCCTAATGCTACATACATCTTTAGCGCACTCTCATTGGCTGCAGTTTCGATGCAGTTCTTAGCGCAACTCTGATTGGCTAAATGATCCTTTCACTACATCTCTTTCAAGCACTCGCAACTTGTATCGCCTGAATACTATCCTCCTATGGCTCTATAATGCTGCCTCCTTGCCAGCCTCGCGTCTTCCCTCGGCTGGCTTGTGGGCAATTAGTAGTTACACCTCATGGCAGGCCTGGTCACACAGCAAATTCCAGGCCAACTGGCCTGCATTGCGGTTAAGATTAAGCTTTCTCCGTCGTGAAAAAGAAAGCTTTGTAAAAACATGATCAAAGATGCAAGTGTATACGACCTTTTGTGTTCATCACGTTCTGTTTTTAACAATAATATTATGTTTACATTATACACGCTGTCCATGACTTTCCATAACCCTAATTGAAATTGCAGGACTCTCCAGGCCTGGAATATGAAATTCTAAAATTCAATGACTTTCCAGGTTTTCCATGACCCGTACAAACCCTGTAAAATGGCTTGGTTTGCATCATTTGAATGATGGAACTATTACGGCTTAGCTCAACTGGAAAGAAATAATACTCAGGTAACCAAGTCTAGCAGAAGAGAAAAAATCTGTCATGCATGATCATTGCTGTTCCTCTCTGCATTAATATGACTCCCCAGTTCTATCTTACCATCGACATGACAGTCTGCCCTACAAAATTATCATGTATAGCATTGTTCTTAATACAGCATGCAAGGAGAAATGTAAACCCAATGACAAAAAGTTTATTTGTCTGTTACTAGGACTTACCATGTTGATAAATATGGCTTGGATAAACTTGACCACCTTAAATTTTTGAAAGAAAAGGAAGAGAACAGTAAAGAACATTATTTAAAACAACCTAATAATCACTCATCAGGACAAAAAGGAACTGCGACCTGAACACACTGCAGACCTAAGTGTAACTAGTGTCTTCTCCATAATAAAATATATTTCAACCGTCACAGCTATCTGACTGTTTGATCAGTCTTTAAGAATAAACTGATCTAGATAGCGAGATATCTTCCCATGTTGATCAATTGTATTTGTATCAAGTATTAAAACAGTTTGGAACTTGCATTTTAGAATTTTAGATATGTTGAATAACATTTTTCCCCAGAATAGAAACAAATATTTTACAATTTTTACTGTGATACATAAATCTAAGACCATCAATGTTCAAATAAAATAAAACTCTACCTCTAGTGTCACCGTCAAGCTAATGGGAATCAAGTTGTTGTACAAGATGATAAAAGTCAGAAAGGTGAGTCCATAGTTCTGTGGTCCTTCCTCTACAATGTAACGAAACACAAACTATTAGACTCAACCCTTAAAACAACTTTACTGAAATTTCCGATGCTCAGAACGTCTGTACTGAGCAGGTTCTATGACATAAATAACAAAATAGGAAACAAAATAAGTTCTCCATGCCTTCATAGCCTCGTGAAAAAGCAGTGAAAACCTGAGATGCAGTCAAGAATTTTTAACTGTTCAAGAATTCTTAAACTTTGCCGGGGTTTTCACCAGAATATGAAGGCAAAGAAAACATGTTTTATTTCTTTTATAAAATTATCATTTTCCAACTGATTGAATACTCTATTTTTCTTATTATTTTCAGCTTTTGAGCAGTTAGTTTACAGGTTTTTCATAAGATCTTTTCAGCCCAAAGGGCCCTCGTCAATGAGAATTTTCCAACTTAACAAGGAGAAAGACAATATACAAAGCGTATGTATAATTTATTTTTTCATAAAATTTCAAATTCTTACAACTAAGCGACAGCTATAGAATCAAGTGGCTCATGTTATTTCGTGCTTCGTAGCACTATGAAAACACACTTGTAGACTAATGAAAACCCCCATTTCTTATCAAATGGAATCAAATGTATGTTACAGCTGATTTAAAACTTGGGCTGAAAAAAAACTTTAGCAAAAATAGCTACCCTCAAACAAGCAGAATGATAACTTTGAATAATCGTTCAAATGTTTTCCCCCTTTATTAGCAATTACTCTAAATGTATGTAACTATTTAGAACGAGTTACATTTTCAGAAAAAGGGAAACTAAATAGCAACATAATTACTATCATTATTTCCATAATCATTCTTTACCTATCTAGCCATTATGATCTCGTCCTTTTTACATTTTACCTTGGTATCCCAGATACCAATGAGTATCTTTGTTCTTTTCTGTCCAAATGTAAAAGCCAATTGTGCTGAAGAGAGCAAGAACCATCAACAGGCCAAACAAAAACAAAATTTGGATGTTTGTAGTCTGATCCATGTAAGATCGCTTGATGGGTGCTGCTGTGGAGTTCTGCAGATTTTACGAAAAACAAAATATAACCCTTGTTAAAGGAAGATACTTGAGTATATGCAAAGGTAGAAAAAAGTTTGCAGAAGTATTTCAGTTTAGTCTTGGTTTTTCGTATTCATTTTATTTTTAAAAAACATTTAATTCTACAGATGCAATTATCATTAAGACAGAGAATCACACCTAATAAAAACCAATAATTCTTGTGTGAACTTTTTGTTATTTGTACACTTAGATCATCACCCAAAGTGATAGAAATACTTTGTAATAGTGTGTAATAGTGTTTAGTATAGATCTACTAACGGTCTAATACGTCTATGGCCTCATGGGCTACATTAACTTTTAACTAACAGCTATTTTAGAGTTATTTTCGATGGATTAATAAGGAACTTGAAGAATACTTGCTCAAACACACTTCAACTGATTTCCTACTGTAAATAGTTCGTTCTGGTTAGTGGATTATCAAGAATAAATTATTATCCTTGCCTGCATCAGTTTAGAATCATGGCCAGTATACACAACCAATCCTGAAAAAAACAACAACAGTATACTGTAAAACGTCATGTAAGCTTAGCGTTGTGTACTATACAGATAGTTATATCATTACAACTTTCCAGCTTGTGCCTTTAACAATTAAGTAAAATATTTCACCAACATGGACCAGAAATCAAAAAGGAAAGAAATGGTGGGTTTGGCTTTCATCTATAAAGTGTTTTTCCTTAACTACAAGCGTTAAATGAGGGTTGCCACACTTAAAATGTCACATGCAGAACAATGTTCGAGTTGCATGTGAAACTGAGCGTTAAGAATACAAGTCATACAATGGAAATGTGGTTAAGTATCCAATTGCAAGTGGAATAAGGAGGTGACAATTACTGAAAGGGAGTAAATCTAGAACAAGGATATTACTGAGGTCTTGTTAAGGTAAAAAATTACTAGGACCATGTTGTTAAGAGTGACACGGTCAAAGAGACAATGTCAAGAATAATACTTGATGTTTCATTGGAACAAATAAAAAATGTTAAGGAGGGTTGATCGTCTGGAGGTGCTGTTGAGTTACTGAAAACAGGAAGTACATTTAGTATCAGATTTCTGATAAACATCTTTAGCGACAGGCTAGAGGGAAATTCGCAAAATGACAAGAATACCAGAAGGATATTGTCCCTAGTAATTAAAAATGCAACTAGGTGAACCCTTACAAACCTACAGCTATAAAGGTATTGATTATTGGAGAGCACTTTTATAGGTCAATAATAAGATACAACTTGAATATCCTGTTGTGATATGATACAACTTGCTATAATAATAGGCAATTGATGTAATTTTGTAGAGGCATCAGCATGGACGACATAGGACATAGGAAAGGATACAAATAACGTTTACAATGCACTACAATAGGCTCTTTAAATTCCAAGAATCTACATACTGGAACGGCTACTCTTGCTGACTAATGGGTTCAGCTAATCTCAATGACCTGTTTGACAGCACCTCTGTCTGTTAGGGAAGTATTGATACACGCAGCTCTTGAAAAAATGGAAATCTCAAGGGACAACATTTATATTTTAACAAATGTTTTTAGATAAGGACAAGCGACTATTGTATAGAATGATAGAATGAGCAAGATTGAAGGCACCTACACTATTTGATTAAAAAGTTCTGTTCTAATTCCTGAGGAAACTATATTCAATTAAGTCAACCTGGGTTTTTCCAGGCTGCACTACATATCAGTATTTTAGATGCTATACCTTCATAAAGCCTAAAACTGTATGTAATACTTTGCTTTTGTTGATATGCCTCACATGTTAACCACTTTTCTTGAGGAAGCTACTGTAATTCACTATTCCTAAGCGGAGCACCATCCAATATTGTATCATTTTTTTATTGCATAATAGTAAAATTACTCAGGTGATTATAGAGTTTCCAGTGCTCTCATTGGTGTAAGCTCACATACTTAGTCAGCTTGAGAACAAATTTGAAAATGAAGGAAAACGCTATCAGTCCAGATAATACTTTTCAAAGGTGATACAATATCATTATCATGGCAACTGTGATAATTAGAGAAAGATAAAACTCCAGCTGAAAATGTTTAAGGAAACCAAGGTTGAGAAAACAAGGTTAAGGTTGGTCATATAAAACGTGGGGATGAGAATAGCATGTACCTAGGAAAATAAATAATGGTAAAAGCGTAATGCTTGTGGGATGTGGCCATAAAGATGAACTCAAGTATAGATAGCACAAACGTGCTAGTAGTTAACTTGAAGCCACTATATTGGGCACTATGGCCATAAAGATGAACCCAAGTACACATAACACAAACGTACTGGTAGCTAACTTGAAGCCACTATATTGGGCACTATGGCTATAAAGATGAACCCAAGTATAGATAGCACAAACGTGCTAGTAGTTAACTTGAAGCCACTATATTGTGCAGTATGGAAACGTTCATAGTGGGCTTTACTCCTTCAAACTACCATAAAAAATAGTGAGCCTTATTATGGGAAAATAGGGATGGTAAACAAAGATGATGATAATGAGACTTTCTCTTCTAAATCTATAAAATGTAAATAGAACAACGCTCAATATTATATCACTACTGCATAATAATTAAAGTATTATGTCTGGTAAATGTCTCACCAAATATCCACTGGCTATTTCTGAGCTGAGCACCTCTCAATAAAACTTGATCAGCATTCAAAGGAACTTTTCTGACAAAATCAAAAATCATCCGTATTACAAAGTAAAAAGAGCAAAAAACAGTCCACCAAAATATCTTAATAAGTATTTAAGCTGAGCTAGGAATAAGCTAATAATTATATTTAGAATAGATAGTGCTGATAAAGATTGTTTCAAGTTACCTAGTCCTAGTATTGTTTGCACTAGTTGTAGAAAGCTGCATGGTCATATATTAAATCTTAGAGATGGAAAATATTTTGTAACAAACAGACAAACAATAATGCAATGTACTGTTCACAAACAATCTCAGAAGACCCTTTTTAAAATCTTTATGTTACAAATATGGATCCCCCTCCCATTACATACATACAGAAAGGGCTAGAGTAGAAGGTTCGTTGCTCAAAAATGTATTTGCTCCCAAACAGGAACTTTGTGACTATATTAATTTCTTGTTTCATCAAGTTTTGCTAAAGACAATTTGTAATCAGATAATTAAGATTTTAAAACACATCATCTGCTTCTACTCTTGATGATTATTTTTAGGATGTGTTACAGCGATGTTGCATGGGAGTGAGACATGGTGTTTGAGGGAGAATGAGATGGCAATTTTGAGAAGAACCGAGAGAGCGATGGTGAGAGCA
>JAOBAY020119707.1:0-16409 GCA_025331085.2 Zoanthus sociatus | reverse complement strand
TACAATCTTAGCAGATTTGGTGAACACACTTTGTAAATAGGTGTAAAACAGCGAAATAAGCTTCTTTCCAGCTTGTGTGCGCAACTCTACAATCTTAGCATCGCCAGGAAAATGTTTAAAACTCTTACAGGTAACATTTCTTCACTGTATCAAAAAAAAAAACATTTTTCCTTCATCATCATTTTTCCTTCATTACTATGTAATAGTAATGTGTGTAAACTTGTAATTTTTTTTATTAGCTATATACTCCGAAAGTAATTGTAAAGCTAAGGAAGCTAATAAAACACACATTCATTTATTCATAAAACACAAGCAATCCAGTATACAAGGATAAAGGCGATCTTTGCCCTTGCCAATAATTGTTTGCATTTCTGAGGTCCTTTATATGCCAAGGTAATCTTTGTAGCGCGAGTAAACGCTTGTACCCGTCTAGTCACGCGGTGTAACGCTGACCCATTGTATAATGTGTTCCTGGTGGTGGTTCACCAGAAAGTCAACCGAGGAGGGAGGGGAAGAGTTTGTAGGATCAAAGTACCTTGCAGGCAAAACTGCACGTGCATAAATGACATTAGATATATTCTAAGGGGATAGGGAAAGTGTTGGGTAAATACCAAAAAAATTTTCGAGCACAGCTTTAAGCTCAAAAAGAAATATCGTGCAAAAGAAAAAGGCAAATAAACGGTGACAGAAAAAAAGTCCTGTAGCGTCTTGAGCCACAAAAAAAAAGAAAAATCTCGCGGAGAAAAAATGCCCAACCACCCCCACTCAAATATCAAATTGTTCGTCCCTAATCTCTAGCTCGGAATACAGTGGTGAAATGGCTGTAAAATTTGTACATGTCTGTTCAATTGTTCCAAACTTGATCAGTGAAATGGTTTGCAAATTTCCAAGACTGAAGTTTGTAGATGTGCTAGATGGGCAAAATAATGGTAAGTTGTCCTTGGCCACACTCACCTCTTTTAAAATACTTTCCAGTCAATAAAAATCATGATAACTTACAATTGCATATCCAAACATCAGCACCTTGTACTTTTTATTTCATTATCAGTAGGTTTTTCAGAGTCCATATTGAAAACTTAGAGTTGAGGCGCTGATTTTGAGGTTGGGTTAGGTAAATTTCAAAAAGGCAAAATTTTTGGACGAAAATTTATTAAGTGTACCGGCAGGTTTCCTTTTGGTGACCATTGCGCAAGTTTCTTAATGTGAACGAAAATAAACTATTTCTCATGTTTCCTTTAAAATACAAATGTTGAAAAGCCTTGCGAATTTCGACCACTCTGCTGAGATGAAAATAAATGTATGATCAGTCACGTAAATTTTGAGCTTGACTGATAATGTTCTTATTTGTTTTAAAAAAAATGTTTCACTCATTTTAGCTGTTGGTGTCCAGACTTCTGTGAAAGAAAAAAGTGAAAAAGAGCAGTTTTTGAAAAACCAATGAATGTGTTTTGCAAAGCTTTTTATCAACTATGATCAGTGATGCAATTTAGTGGTGTATCCAAAGACAATAGCTTTCATTAAATGTGCAACACAATTGATTAAACTTTGTTATTCTGATTACATTTTATTTTCTTATAAAGTATTTTAATCATGTGACCCATACAGCTTCATTTGCTATTCCTTTGTAAAGGTTTCCATATAAAAGGCATATTATGTCTTTAGAAAAATATACTGCCAGGAAAAAAACACAGCTGTGGCACCAGAAAAAGGCATATGGACCTACAATATGAATGCTATTGACTATGGCATAAACAATAGGAACAAATTCATATTCAAACTCTATTCTCACTCTCTAACTGTAATTAACACTCTGGTACTAATAATAATAACAGTAACTTGTCAAACTTATATAGCACATTTTCCATTTAAGTGCTCTTAGGTGCTTTACAAACATGTGTAAAGTTGGCAGTTGAGATTCTGAGATACTGTTGAACTCAAGCAGTTCACATGCATTTTGCATATTCTTTTATCATTATCAAGATCACTTTCAATCAGACCACAGGCTTCCCAAACTTAAAATTCGACTTTTTGATTCGTTTACAACTTGTTTTTTAAAGTTTTGGTACAAGCGACTATATTATACTTAGTGTTAGATACTACATAAGTAACAGCTTCGGTACAGTATAAGAGAATGCATGGGAAATTTTTTGTCTCACTAAACATGTAAATTATTACCTTGGTTTGAAATAAATTTTTTCTACCTCTAAAGCGTTGTTTATATGTGTTTTGTACCAGGAATTTTTTCATTTTGAGGCTGCTGAGTATACTTTTTCGAAAAAGTGTTTCTCCCCTCATAAAAATATTACAAGCTGCACACTCAATCGCTTAAAAAAAAACCATCATTTCCTAAAAGCCCAATAAACATTGCTCCATATTAATTTGCTTTGGCGGTCGAAAGGTTTTAGAAAATGGAGAAATTATGAATTAAGTTTAGCTTTTTGGCATTCGTTCAAGGCTTGCGACAATGAACCGTCACTCAAGAAACGAAACCATGTTTCATTTTCGCTCTGATTGGTCTGTTTGAAATGTGTCACGCACCAACAACATGACCACTCAAGTGTTTATAAACACTGATAAACGTGTCTTATCTTAAAAATTTCTGCGATTTGTTAATATCATATCTTAAAACTAAATACATAGAAATTATCACAATTTTTTATAAATGTTAAAATTTTTATGCATTTTAAGTCTTAAGAATTAATATTAACAAATCAAAAAAATTTTTGTGATGAAACCTGTTTATAAACACTTGAGTAGGCATAGTTTTGGCGTATGATCCAATTTGAACAGATCAATCATAGCAAAGATGAAACATGGTTTCATTTCTCGAGTAACGGTCCGTTGTCCCAGTGCATATCACAAGCCTTGGACAAAAGCCAAAAAGGTAAACTTAATTCAAAATTTCTCTGTTTTCTAAAACCTTTCGACTGCCAAAGCAAATAATATGTAGCAATGTTTATTGGGCTTTTAGGAAATTATTGTTCGGCAAATTTCTTGGCGAGGAGAGAGTGATTTGTGAAGTCACATCTGGTTTTCAAGCAATCGAGTGTGCAGCCTTTAATATTTTTATGAGGTAAGAAACACTTATGAAGACATCCACTCAGCGGCCTCAAAATGTCAAAAATCTTGGCACAAAACACAAATAAACTACAGGTTAGAGGTGGATAAAATTGATTTCAAACCTAGGTATTGATTTACTCATTTTTAGTGAGACAAAAAATTTCCCATACATTCTCTTATACCAAAGCTGTTATTTATGTAGTATATCTAACACTACGTACAATATAGTCTTTTGTACCAAAACCTTAGGAACAAGATGTAGAAGCATAAAAAATCCACTCAGCAGCCTCAAAATGAAAAAAATGGTGGTACAAAACACATATAAACAACACTTTAGAGGTAAATAAAATTTATCTCAACCCTAGGTAATAATTTACATGTTTAGTGAGACAAAACATTTCCTATGCATTTTCTTATACCGAAGCTGTTACTTATGTAGTATCTAACACTAAGTATAATATAGTCACTTGTACCAAAACTTTAAAAAACAAGTCGTAGACGAATAAAAACTTGAATTTTAAGTTTGGGAACCCTGTGGTCCGATTGAAAGTGATCTTGATAGTGATAAAAGAATATGCACAATGCATGTCAACTTTACACATGCTTGTAAACAAGTTTGGGAAGCCTGTGATAGGACAGGCAGACCACACAGCATTAGAATTGCTACCCTACTTTTCAACATGAATCATGTATCTTTATTCTGACTTTTAATTTCCCCAAAAGATGGGGAAAACTGGGCCTTTAGTTTACAGTTCCTATCTGAGAAAATACAAAGTTCTAATAATTAATAGTTATTAGAACAAAAATACAGTTCCTAGTTTGGTCAATAATTTTAAGACTGTGGTTGCTGCACTGGCCAGGAATTAAACCTGAGCATCATGCACAGGCTTACCACAGGCTAGTATTTATTATATATTTAAGCTATTTGTTTTACTCAATACACTTTATGGTACTGGTATGTTATCAGTTATTACAGAGCAGCTCATGGATGCAGAAGTAATGATTGGTGATCCTCCAATAATAGGCCCATTTATTTATCAACTGCCAAAGCTTAAGTGGTTTCAGTCAACTTTTGCTGGTATTGATGGTATCAACAAACATGTTAATAAGGAGAATGTACCAGCCTTCACTCTCACAAGATTTGGTGGTGTGTTTGGACAACCCTTGGCAGAATATGTTTTGCTGCATATAATTGCTAAAGAAAGAAAGCTTCTAGAACTATTTAAGAACCAGGAAGTCCATGTGTGGTAAGCTTGATTTTGTATCAGCTAGTGTTAAGTTATGTTACATAGTACACAGAAACAGCTTCAGAGGTGAAAAACTAAGACTTCTAAAAGTCTAATGGCCAGTGTAGTTTGTAAAACTGTAGAAAGCTCAAGGGTGGTTTGTGCTTTTTACAGTTTTATATTTGTGTTTTTAAACCACCTACTGTAGGTCCTCTCTTTGGATCCTCTCTATACACTCATTGCCTGTGGTATGTTTGGCATACCCCAACCAAGCTCCCACATGTTTGCAGTGTGAAAGCAGTTCTCTGAACTCACCGTTGTAGCTCGTTGCTTGTGGCTGAAAACCTATAACGTGCTGATGAGTCCTAACAAGGACAAAACAGCTCCACGGTTGCTCCAGGTGCTTGCTTTGTAGTTACTCGGGTGAAGCCAGTTGTGCATTTGCATGTAGGTTCTGGCCAAACCGTGCAGTTGAGTTAGGGTGGTATGTGATTTTTACAGTTTTACATTTGTGTTTTTAAACCACCTAGGTCCTCTCTTCGGATCCTCTCTCTGCACGCATTGTCTGTGGTATGTTTGGCGCACCCCCAACCAAGCTCCCACATCCATGCGGTGGGAGCTAAGTCTTAAAGCATCTCTCTGAACTCGCCCTTGTAGCTCATTGCTTGTAGCTTAAAAGCTATACCGTGGGGATGAGTCCTAACAAGAACAAACACAGCTGTCCTTGGGTTAAGCCAGTTGTGAGTATGCGTGTAGGTTCTGGCCATACCTTGGAGTTAAGTTAGGGTGGTCTGTGCTTTTTACAGTTTTATATTAGTGTAGTTTGTGTTTCTCTATCTAAATAAATGCTGTGTTTCCGGAGGTTGCCTTTTGATAGAACACTAAAAATCAATCCATTTCAAGTTAGCTCCTGGAAAACCTAGTTTTTATAGTCATTGAAACAACTGAATTAGGTAAAGTGTCTTGCTGAAGTCTACAGCCCACTGGTCCTGTGGATGTTATATATATAGTTTCATAAAGTTCCCAATGTTTAGAAACCATAAGATCAGTGGTGGTGACAGCTGATAGTACTACAGCCTCCAGCAAAGGGCTTTTATGGTGAAGTTGAAATTCCCTTCAGCAACTGAAAAATTTGTGACAAAATAATCGTTCGGCGTATTCTATTTTATTTTTAAAGAATAAGTGCCATGCATGAAGAGTAGCTTTTTGTGACTAGGAACTTTTGGGTGCTCTTGAGGGGTCATTTTCCATTCTCCTTTTGAAAACTTGTGATGGCTCAGCCTTGACAAATGACTTTAAACAATGTTTGCAAATATTATAGTCCTAACTATGTTATTAATTCGAAATTCAGTAATACAATAAATCAATGATAATCAAGGATTAAATGTACGTATGTTACAATGAATAAACTTAATATATAAACTGGCAAATAACAATTAGTGGGTTTTTTAAGTCTTACATCTTTGTCAAATAGTAAGTTCTTTAATTACTTTTCCTCATTCAAGTATTATTGTTCCTCTTATATGTTTTAACTCTTGCCAAGTCCTAATTTGTCAGCTACATTAATTTTATTAGCCCATGATGCCCACTACTCCTGCAATTCCTGGAAAACTCCTGAATACTGAAATTGTTTTCCAGGGTGCTGGAAAACTCCTGGAAAAATAGATAATTTCCCAGTACTCCTGAAAAACTCCAGGAATTTTGTGCAAAAAGTTTCAAGAGACTATAAACAAACCAAAACCTGCTGAAGTTCTTACTCACGATTGTACTATTTGCATTTTATGTAGAGTCAATTTCAGGAATATTTTTTTCTGGATTTTGGTCATTTCGGTCCCTTTTTGGTTTGACTGGAGAGCTGAAGAACCGCACCATTGTTTTTGTGGCGTGGTTACTTAGTCCCTTGCCTCTGTTAATTAGGTTGAGCCCCCATATCATTTTTGTTCAGCATGTGCAGCATGCAGTTGCCATTTTGAAAGTTGATGTATAATGACAGTTTGAGAGATATAGTGAAAAATATCTGAATATTTGTAATACCGGGAGGATCACTCTTATTCAACAAAGTGTGACTGGAAGGTGAACACAAAGAATGGTTGTCAATGGATAAAAGTGACAAACAAAGGGTGAAATGTTTTGCTTGCGACACATCTTTTGCCATTGGAAACGTGGGCCTGAAGACAGTTTCTTCGCACAGAAATGGAAAGAAGCATCAACAGAATTTACTGATATTTCAGAACTACAGAAACAAGAACAGTGGTGTCAAGGTGTTCGATTCAGAGCTACTGTAAAAAAGATGTAAAGGCAGAAGTATAGTGGGTGATTCATACGATCAAGAGTCATAATTCCCACAGATCTAATGAGAAGATTAACAAATTGTTTAACGGGACGTTTCCAGATTCTGACATTGCCAAGGGCTTTTCTTGTGGAGCATACATTTGCTGTTTCCGTCTTGCACCATATCTCAGCTTTTTAATTGCTTTGACTGTTGGGACATTCATTTTTATGTTTGATGAAACCCTGTGCCAAACGACACAGAGAAAACAAATGGATGCGTACGGAAGACAGTGGAATTCCAAGAAACAAACGGTGATGACTAGATTTTTGGGCTCAGTGTTTATGGGACAAAATTGGACATGCAGATGACCTTATCAAGCACTTTAATGAATTATGTGGGCGACTTGATAAAAGTAATATCCTTCAGATTAGCATGTAAGGCCCTAATGTTAATTAGAATTTTTTTAACATAAAGCTGGAAATAGAGAGCCCTGATAGTCCTAAATTCCTTAACCTTGGAAGCTGTGGTCTTCACACTGTTCATGGTACTTTTAAAAAGGCCTTTTAAACAGATGACTGGGAACTTGATTCCTTTCTGAAATGTCACCACAACCTATTTAAGGACAATCCAGCTAGAAGAAATGATTATACAAGATTTTCAGGTTCAGAAGCTTTCCGTCAAAATTCTGTGTTTGCCACTGGCTTGAAAATGCGCTTGTTACAAATATAGCACTCGATGTTTTACCATTATTCTCTATATCGAAGATGCTTAAAGGGGGAAGATTGTACCAAAGCACAAAACATTTTTGACTGTAAAGAAGGATACAAAGACCCACTAATGAGAGCAAAACTGTTGTTTTTTGTGTCCATTACAATTTAGTTTAAGAGGTTCCTTTTCAGATATCAGACTAACAAGCCCATGATACCACACTTGAGTGGTGACCTCGTTACTTTGGAACCCGAAAAATGCAAAATCTTATCAATCTCTTGCCGATTATGTTTCTTGGAAAAGAACTCAAAATTGCAGACGCGTCCAAAGACCTTGGAGTTATCTTGGACAGTCAGTTAACATTTAATGATCATATCAGTGTCCTCCCTTAGGGCTAAACGCTGCTCAATTAACCATATCAGCCACTTACTTGATCGCAAGACCCTCTTAACTGTAATTAATTGCAAGCTATTCTATTGCTCGTGCATCTGGGCTGGTACCAGCATGAGAAAAATTGTGAAACTGCAACAAGTACAAAACTTTGCTGCCTGCATTGTCTCAGATAAAAATTTTATCATGTAACACCAACTCTAGAAGACCTAAAAATAGTTCTGGTAGAAATGCACCTACAGCTTAGAGATATTGTAATGTAATGATCTTTAAAATATTTAACTCTTTCACGCCAAAACATCTCACTGATCTTATAAAGAAACAAAGAGAAATCACTAATAGGGTAACTAGAAATGGGAATAAGATCCAAGTACTGCACCGGCCATACGCAAGAACATCCACATTCGTGAACTCTTTTTTACCAAGAGCCATTAGACTTTGGAATGCTCTTCCTAAGGAAATAACAGGAATCAATCTGTTAATGTGTTTAAAGGCTTTGTCAAGAGAATACTTGTGAAAGAATGGCTTGAAACATGATTTCTTCTATTTATTTCTGTATCATGATCTTATGTAATTTTTCAAATTTTTATAATAATGTAATATACATTCTTTTTAAAATTTTCATCATGGAGAGAGTTAAATATATTCTTTATATATGGATTTCTATTGTAAATTGCACTGAAAAGCCCTTCGGGATGTGTAATAAACTATGTATGTATGTATGTACTTTGATCAAAGGTTTAATGACAATTCTTGTCATTGAATCTGTAATACAAGAAGCTTCAGCTGCACTGAAGTTAGCCAATCTGGGTATTGAGAAGGACAGTGTCAACTAGAATTACAAACAGATTGACGTTGGTATGCTGCAGACAGAGTATTAAAGCAACTACTTGCAACAGGGAAGATATCTGAGAAGATGTTTCTAAAGTTCAGGATGGAGTGCAAGGAAGTGCTGAAAAAAGCTACCAAGTTGTTGTTGGAGAAATGTCTATTGAAATATGTTCTTTAGTTAGAAATCTTGCTTGTTTTGTACCACGTAAAATTGTCAGGGATGCAGAAAACTTTAAGGCAATATTGATAGCTGGATAGTGCAAAGAGAGTGAAAGCAAAGGATTGTGATAGCCTACTGCGGCAGTTCAACCAGCTCGTTGATGAAATTGCCTCTGCCTCTAAGTCAAAGTATTCCAGTTATGATCCATACCTGGAGGAGGCAAGATTAAACACATTCTTTGATAAGGAGATGGGTACAGTCAATGAATATACAGTAGCCTCATGTTTAATGTGGTCAAGCTATGGTTCTGCTTGTCACATGGACAGGCTACAGTTGAAAGGGGGTTCTTGGTGAATGCAAATATGCTTGTCGAAACCTCACAGAGGAAAGCATTGTTGCTCAAAGAATTGTTCACGATCGTATTTGTGAAGTAGGAGAAGTGCTGGAAGTACCCCTGTCCAAAGAACGTCTGACAAGTAAAGTGTGAGGTGTTCACATCGGACATATCTAACTGCTCTAGAAACATAGAGAACGGAAAGTGACAAAGCAGAGGGAAAAAAGGAGTTCAAGAACTGACAAAGAGAAGGAAGCTTTGTAAAAGTGGAGGGGGCAATTTGACATTCTCAGCAGATTAACTTGCTGAGACTGCATTAGAGAAATACAACTTCTCCAAAATATTGGAGTCAAATACTGTGAGGAAGAGAGCAAGGGAAATGCAAGATGAAGAACATGTACTTCATGATAAAATCAAATCCAAGAAAAGTAAATTGCAATCACTGTTTTCAATTTATATTGGTCAATTTTGAGTTTACAAGTGTGGTATTTTTTTTCTTAGAACATAATATATATTGTTTGGAATACATTGATTTAATTGTATGTTGCAGGCTGTAAGGTTTGGAGAGAAATATCAATAGGATGAAATGGATGGAAATGCTGTAAATAAATTACGTATAAATTAAGTTCCAGATAAATTTATGGACTAATTGTATTTTTGCAGGGTCGTTTTACAGTAAACTTGTAAGGTATTTGCATTATTTCCATACTTAACAAACACTCAGGAAATTATCTTAAGTTTCCATTGAGTTGTTTTGTTGAGGGATGTTAAAGATCTCCATTGAGAGCGTCCAGCTACTTAATGATGCTTAACATTTTAAAATTAATGGTCTTGTTTTGAATGCGTTTTCTAATACTAACTTTCTATCTTACTTTTTACTATCTTTGAAACTTCACATAAATTTGCTTTTATTCTTATTTTGTCCTTGCTTCAATAATAAGAACAATGTTCTCGGTTTGCTCACGGTTCACATTTTTCAAATTCTTTGCAGTTATAGTTCTCAAATATGTAAAATGAATCTAACGCCTCCCCCCCCCTCCTCAAGATTGTATATGGCAGTCTTGTCCTTATTGCAGTTCCTCAGTTGAGTCTTTACCATGACCTGACAAGTTTTATGCACTGTTCTGCGTTTTTCTTCTCTCTGTAATAAAAAAAAGATCTTTTTCTAACATGCACTGCTTTCTCACGTCACGCTGCAGCACTCAAGTAGCTGTCTTCAGTTCCACTTGTCTCACAATACCATTGCTGTCATGAAAATTTCTTTTTATTATAGCTTTCAGCCATTGACGTTTTGGGATGGCTTGATCAATGACGAGCACCATGTCACCAACCTTGAATACCAGGTTTCTCTTGTAGCCATTTTATGTTTCCCGAAAATTTGGGAGATACTATCTTATTCATTTTGTTCAAAATTCTTCTCCAAGACATTTTACTTGCTTCCATTTCGATTTGTAATCAGATTTTCCTTTGTTCCCAAGGGAGAGTCCTGGATTTTCTCTTAACAAAAGTATATGAGTAGGAGTGAGTGCGTCCAGATTATTTCACCTTGGTGGCTTGCTACAGAGGGATTGAAGATCCAAGTGACTCTTTTCTTCAAATGATTTACCTGAATTCTTTTTTTGTCTAAAGTTTTCAATGCCTTTAAAACTTCATGTGCCGTTATCGCTATAGATTACAGATGGTGGTCCGCGCATCTCCCAATGAATCTTGTTTGAGCGTTAGGGAAACTGTCTCTTGACAGATCTTCAGCTGGCTCAATATTTACTGCTCTATATTGTAAACAAGTAAAGATACAACCATTATTATTATTAAAGACCATTATTATTATTATTTTAATTTTTTTTGTTTTGCTTTCAAGGGATAAAATGTATCAACTGGATCCGGGTTATCGTCTATTGTCTGAGTTGTCAATTGGAATACTTGGTTTAGGGAACATAGGAAAAGAGATTGCAAGGGTTTGCAAGGCATTGGGTATGATAGTTTGGGGAGTAGGAAGACAGGAGAAACAAGAGAAGAACCCCAATGTTGATCACTACAGAACCCTCAAATATCTTCCGGAGGTTTTACAATCCTGTGACTATTTCTGCAATGTGTTACCAGATACATCTGAAACTCACCATCTTTTGTCTGGCAACACTTTAGAGTGCGGAAAGGAAAAGAGTCCTGTGTTTATAAACGTAGGAAGAGGAAATGTAATAGATGAAGCTAGCTTGATCAATGCACTTCAAAAAGGTTGGATATCAGGGGCCATCTTAGATGTATTTGAAAATGAGCCCCTACCCAAGGAAAGTCCTCTCTGGGATATGCCACAAGTCACCATCACTCCACACAATGCAGCTGTCACTTATCCTTACCAGGTATTACTTGATTGTACTGTTACAGTATTGCAACAGGACAGGTCGCTATGAATGATAATGTTTTTAAGTAACTTGAATTAAAGTAGACCGAAATGGACCTCTTTTTTGTAAGGAAATAGAAATCCAAGCTCAGAAGAGGATGTTATCTTTCCACGTACAGGAGTTAAATCTAGGTTCTTCAAGTAATACAAAATTCCCATTGATCATTTTTTCTCACTCCAAGTCAGAATGTTTAAGAAATTATCATCTTTCACATAATAAAACAATGCTTAACCAATGCTTTATTTTTAAAATCTTGTCAAAACCTGGTTTCATGCGACTGACAGTTCATGTTTAAAAACTGACCAGTGGGAACTTTATATTTCCAGTGAAACAAAGTATAAATCTAATTTTAAGTAAGGAAAGGTTACATTCTCTTCTTTTACCTCCTTTTCTCCAGTTTTCTTTGCTTCTGTGTGTGTCTATGTTTTCATTGGTATTCCGATAAAATGCATTAAACTGGCAAATCTCAGTATAAGTGAGGCATTGACCTGTATTTTTAATTTGTCCCTCCTAAAAGGAGTGGTATCAGTATACTAAAAATATCAAAAGTAACACCAATTGATAAGGGTGGTGAAACGTTTGACTCTACTAACTACCGCCCTATCTCTACACTATCATCATTCAGCCAAATATTTGAAAAGAAACTGGTCTACAATTAATTATAGTAATTAATTGTATTAATTATATCGAAAAATATAACATCCTCACTGAATGTCAATTGGATTTAGGAAAGGTTACTCTACCCAACAAGTCAAAGCAGAAATAACTGAAAATTTTAAAAAAGCAATAGTAATCTTTATACATGTGGTGTTTTCCTTGATTTTGCTAAAGCATTTGATACTGTTAACTACGAAATCCTTTCTAAGAAACTGAAAGGCTATTTATGGAATCCGGGGGACCCCCTTCAATTGGTTCTCGAACTATCTAACTAATAGAAAAGAATATGCTTCCCTAAATAGTACCGATTCCTCCCTAAAAACAGTTATTTGGGAAATTTCTCAAGGAAGTACACTAGGACCTTTGTTAGTTTTACTTTATATAGAAGATATCGTAAGATCTTCTGATAAATTATCTTTCCGTAATTTGCAGATGATACAAACGTACTTGCTTCCTCTAAAAACTCAAAAGACCTTGAAACACTCATAAACAAAGACTTAAATAAAGCCAAGAACTGGTGCGATGCAAACAAACTGTCAATCAACTTTAAAAAGACTAATTTTATGATAATCAAATTAGCCCAAAAGAAATTAAATACAGAACTTAAAATAATTCTCCCGCATGATGGTGCTTATTACACTATGGAAAAAAAAGACCACGTTAAATATTTAGGCATCATTCTAGATAACAAAATATATTGAAAGTACCACATATCATTTATCTCCTCCAAAATATCAAGAAATACCGGTATGTTTTATAAACTTCGCCACTATCTATCCCCAGCTCAACTGAGGCAGATCTATTACAATCTCATATTCCTCTCATATGCAGTTATTGCTTGGGGAAGCATTTATAAAGCAAATATAAGAATACTTCAAACCAAACAGAACCATATTGCCAGGGTAATTTTCTTCTCTACCTTATTTGGAGAAAATAATGAAAGTGCTCTACCACTTTTGAACCTATTAGATATACTAACCGTAAATCACGTTTACGAACTCCAGACGCTAATTTATACACGGCTGGTGCAAACAACACCTTCCCCCAATTTTTGACAACTGTTTCAAATATGCTTAGGATGCTCACTCATGCAATACCCGTTATGCGGCTAACGACAACCTATACAAAACTCGCTTTAGGACAAACACTGGCAAACAAAAACTCTCTGTGATGGCGTCTAACATCTGGGAAAAACTGCCTCCCGATCTAAAACAAGTAAACAAAAATATATTTAACAAAAGGGTCAAAGTTACCTATTACTAAAACAAAATGGACCTCTTGACACGGAATACTAACCTTCCCTCATATATGTGCTTCTTGCTTATGTGCTCTGGGTTATGTGTGCTTTCCGCTTTGTTGTTCATCTTCGTTTGTTTGTTTAAAGCTACATATTTTCAATTTGACACATGTTCTGGCTAGGGACCTAACTCGAAAACAAACTTAGGTTCATGTAGGCCCTTGTCATTTCCTTACGTACATACTTCTATATTTCCTTTTCATATTACTTTCAAAATTTAAACATAGTAACCAGCAATGAAATACTATAGAATTTTTTGTCGTGTAAAAGATAAAATGGAAGTGCGAATAAAGTATTATTATTATCATTATTATTATTATGGTAAGCCGAGGTTGTCACATCTTACCCCAAAATTAACGAAAGAAGCAAACAAAACCAGCACTTGGTAATCGGTATTTCAATAGTATTGAAGATAGCTAACTTGATTAATCGATTTAGCTATATGACTAAAAAGTGTGCTGTTGCTTAAACATGATTGACATGAATTTTGCATCATTCATTGCAGTTCTGTTAATATTAAACACTACACCGTGATATAGTGGCTTTGCCACGGTGTACTTGTTGGTAAGAAAAGGGCATTTCTCCACAGAATGTGTTAAGCTTCTTTAATCTTTAACTGAAAGGGAGTTTCAGCATAATCAGTAACTCTGAGTGAATTAGCTTTTCACATACTCGTTGGAATTCAAGTGTTAAGATATAAGAGGTTTTTTCCGTGGATAGGTATTTAAAACATTGTAATGTGTTTTGGGTTTTCTAGTCTGTGTATATCTAGAACCTCGAATTAAAAATTGACTATAAAGTTAAGGGAAGAAATTGTTTTTATAAACACAACTTCGCAAATAAAGATAACAATGCGTAGTTACTGGGCAGTTCAGCAATAAACTGATAGTTGATAAGCGAAACCAATTGTATAGAATTGCACACAATTTAGCATCCTGCTGATGAACAGTAACTGTTTTGCTTTTTTTAAGCAGCGTTGTAGTTATGTCTGTTCAGATATCTATTTTTTGTAATCGCGCAATGCTGGAATGTTCTTTTCTATCGATCAAAAACTGCCTTTCCTTGTATATTAATGACCAACTTGGCAATTCGGCACCAGTTCAGTTAACTTTAATCTAGAAAAAATAAACCTTAGTACGATTCAAGGAAGCAAACTAGCTAATCATTTTATTTTTCATTTGATACACAGAGTTCCAATTGTACACCATAACGAACAATTAAATTTGTTTAATATATAATTTTTAAATTTTGTAATTCTTTGGGCAAGGAATTATTGATTGCATAAGTATTTGAATTTGCTTAATTATTTTCTTTTTTGCATTTGCAGGTGATAAACCTATTTGAAAAGAACTTTGAGTTGTTTGAAGCTGAGAAACCTCTAAAGTATGTTGTGGATTGGAAAAAACAATATTAAAAGCTATTTTTATGGTTCATACTTAATATCTTAGTAGGACTTTCTTATAATTGATAATTACTGTTGCTTTTTGAGGTATTAATTGTTTCTTTTGAGGGTCTTGACATTATGTTTTGCAAAATAATAATAAAATGTGAAAGAGTTGCGAAATGTTTTATTAGTCAATGTCTTTTTAATCAGTAGGTGTATTAATCCGGCCCAAGTTCAATACTCAACACAACTCACTCTCAGAACAAATCTGACCTGAATGGTCTACACAACTCACTCTCAGAACAAATCTTACCTGAATGGTCTACATAACTCACTCTCAGAACAAATCTTACCTGAATGGTCTAAACAACTCACTCTCAGAACAAATCTTACCTGAATGGTCTAAACAACTCACTCTCAGAACAAATCTTGCCTGAATGGTCTACACAACTCACTCTCAGAACAAATCTGACCTGAATGGTCTATACGTATCTACAGGAACATGAGCTACTCTATTCCTATACAATCTGGGTTTAGAGCACTCCATTCCACAACGACTAGCCTTACCCGCGTAACAAACACTTTGATAGAGAACATTGACAAGGGTCTTCTTACAGGTTTAATTTTTTTTAGACCTTAGCAAGTCATTTGACACTCGTGACCATCTTGAATTACTTAATAGGCTTAAGTTCTGGGGGGTGAACCGCTCTACTGTTCAGTGGTTTAAGGATTTTTTAACCATGCGCACCCAGAGTGTAAATATTAATGGCATTTTATCCGCTCCGCTTCTTGTAGGGTCCCTCAGGGCAGCGCACTAGTCCCTCTTAATTTTGTTTATAATTTATATCAACGAATTGCCTAACACAGTTATCTCATGTAACGTTCAGCTATATGCTGATGATACTTTGATCTATTTTGCTAGCAAACCATTACTGATATTAAAACTCAGCTAACCCCTGACTTACGTAGAATTATACGTTTTCTACAGGCCAGTTATCCAATAATAAATGTAGATAAAACTAAAATAATGCTCGTCGGCACTCACCAAAAGATCGCCTCTGCTGAAAACTTTCAAATTGCTATTGATAATGACAACTTACTAGAAAGGGTTACTAGCTTTAAATATCTCGGAGTACTAATGGATGAGATCCTGTCCTGGAAAGACCACATTTATTATATAGGTAATAAGATTGCATCTAAACTAGGTGTCCTTCACAGAGTGCGTAAGGCCCTCCCCAAAACGATATGTCTTATGCTGTACAACGCTTTGGTCTTGCCACTTTTTGACTATTGTTCCCCGGTTTGGGACAGCTGTGGTATGGGTTCTAAAGCTTATCTTGATAAGTTGAATGGATGCTCTGCTAGTATCATCGAGTGAGGATCTATCAGCGCTGATGAACTTGGATCCATACTCAGCTGGCCTAGCCTGCAGTGCCGCAGAGACTTCCTAAAGTGTGTGCTTGTTTTTAAGTGCACTCACAAACTAGCACCATTATATCTCTTGTCTGAGTTTAAGCACGCCTATGAATTTCAAAACATACAATACTCGAGGCCGTGAGTTGCTGCGTCTCCCATTCGCTAAAACATCTTAAGTTTCGGGGGAGTTTAGAATAAATGGCGCACGCACTTTTGATTCTCTTCCACGTACTATAAGGCATCTTGATAGCCTTGAAAAATTCAAAATTGGAGCT
>JAOBAY020119613.1:0-16414 GCA_025331085.2 Zoanthus sociatus | reverse complement strand
GGGGGCACAGGCTCCCCCGGCCCCTCCCCTTGCTACGGCCCTGTTTTCAGAAATAGGTTCAATAATTCAATGAAGCATTAAAAGAACTCAATCCAGTATTTGAAGGCTCCTCGATTGTGCAATAAATATCTAAACAGACCTATTTAGAATGCTGCTGAAAAACAACAGCAAAACAGTTGCTGTTCATCAGCAGGATACCTAAATTGTGTACAAATTTACAATTGGTTTTGGCTCCATTAAATCCTGTACTAATTGAAAAACAATTCAGGTGGAGCTACCCACTAATAACTGTTCCCCTAATGTCTGTTAATTATTATTAATACATTGACTGTATGCATTGTACCACACAGGAGCGCTCTGACCATGTTACCAGACCTATTAGTTAGCGCAGTAGTTGTAAACGAGCAAACCGCATCACAAGAAGAGGACGACGACCTCCAAGTGTATAATTGCCCCGTTTTCATGAATAGAGTAAGTAGACTTGTCTTTTTTATTCTTTTTTTATCATGGAGCAGTTGTTTTGAAAATCAAGCAAACAAAAGATGGTTGTTGTGAAATTTAGAGATTGAGTCGTTTTGTAAGATTTTTATAAAATTGTTTTAGAGTTTCCATGGAAACCAACGGACACATGCATGTCACATGTTTGTACGACTTTGCGAACAGAATCGTTCCCAGTGTTCTTTGCAGATATTGGGTACGAGGCAACTAAGTTAAAAGCCCTGGGAAGAATCGTTCCCAGTGCATTTCGCAGATAGTGGGGATGGGGCAAGTAACAGAAAGCCCTTGGAACATAGTAGCCCATTTCTGAGTTCTCGCATTTCAGAGATCTGGTGCCGAAATTAATATACGAGATCGAGGTTTAGTGCGAAATTACACTCGACGGCGCGAAAATATAAAAGCTCTCAGGAGAAACTTTGCCTGTCCACAGGTTGTGATTTTATGATAGTTTGTGTTTATTTTCCGCTGGATTTGAGAATATAAAATCAATTGTATGTGAAATTACCGTCTTCAGTTTTTGTCCTTTCCGTGGGTCTAACTTTAAACTAAATAAACTTAGACTACTCCCTTCTATGGTACAATACTTACGATCCACAACATGACCATCATGAAACAACTTGAAACCGAGCAGAATTTAATTTGAACGAACGAAGATAGTAGTTATAAAGGTTCCCGAAAGTAAACTTGGGAATATTTGAAAAGCTGCTTGTCAAACCTTTTAACGTGCTCGGGTCAGGCAACGTTCCCTCTCTTTTCTGTAATTTTTCTCCACTAGCTTGTTTTTGTCTGAAACGGAATCTGCTTAATTCATTGACGCTGCTTTCTCGCATAAATCAAACAATTCTGCCTTTCTCTTTGCTTTACCCCATCATTCAGCTGAACACCTCTTTCTTTTCTAAAACATTCGCATTTAGCCTATTTTGCATGTCTAAATTTTAGCACCCATCCCAAGTAGTTGTCAATTCGGAAATGGGCTATTGCTTTTCGAAACGATCTTTTCAGTGTAAAATTTAAAATTCCCCTCGCCATTGTTAAGTATACTTAGAGGAGACAAACCAGTTGACCAATTTAAGAGGGTGGTGAACTGCCCACTACAAAAATGGCTTGTACTAGGTACTAAAATGGCCGTGTGAGACTGGACAAGTCCTTTGGGTAGACAGCTTCATAGTGGCCTGGGTAATATAATGGCCGTGTGAGACTGGACAAGTCCTTTGGGTTGACAGCTTCTGAGTCGAAAATGAAGAAAGGTAGCTTTTCGATATTACGAGAAACGAGAAATTAATAACTTAATCTCAGAATTCCTTTCTTTTTTTAATGAATGTAGTTATAATTGGTCAATTCATTCTTTCTAATTCATGTAAAATATTGCTATTAGTGCTAATTCTTAAAGACGACATCTTGATTTTTGAGTTATGGGACAGTACGGCATGTAAACATCCCATGAAATTCAAGATTTGAGCAAGATTTGTGATTGGCTGAGTTAAGTTTGGGTAAGTGTTATCTTTCCTTTCATTGGCTCAAATCTCATGGGAAGCTTACATGCCGTTCTATTCAAGTTATGCAATTCTGTTCAGCCAAACCAGCTACCCAGGCCTGCACGGTCATTTTAGTACCCAGTTTTTTACTCGATTCTGTAGGGGACAATTTGACTTCGGGACCACGGAGAATAAATCCACTCACTAGCATTTTAGCCCAGGTCACCCTAATTCCAACTCCAGGCCTGGCAACTCTGCACTGAAGCAACTAACAGTAAACAGTAAGCCTGACTCGATGAAGAACTAAACTCTTTTGCCCCGTTTAATTTTTTTGTTTTTGTTTGTTTTCAGGCGCGGCATTTCTGTTCTTTCATCTTGCCATTCAAATCACGTCAAACAGCTGACCGCTGGCTGATGGCGGGCGCAGCTGTTTTCCTTGACCCCGGTGAAGTGAAAGACTCGTGGAAACTTCTACCTCAAACCGCTGAATAACTATAACAAAAACAATAAAATTTCCATCGACAGTAAGAAGAAAACAATTTTATGAAATGAAATTGTTTTGTTTTGGAAATCAATCGTTTTCTGTAAAATACATAGTTTTTAAAGATTTGATATTTTTATATTTATATTTTGAAAGTTTAGAATTGCTTAAAGAGTGTGAAAAACAAACGTTTTAAGGCTGTCTGGATAAGAATTTAGTTTCGATAACAAATTGACAGAAGTATTATACACCGCTTTTAACTATGTGCTAGTAATTGTTGTTTTCACATCGCCCTCTATTTTTCCTTCGTTGGTACTTCCGAAGTGTTGTATGAACGGATATTTCGTCTCGCAAATGAATACAAATACGAGGAAACCTCATAACTACCAGACGCTTATTAATGATCTAAACCGTACACGATCGTACATAGATTTCTAACTATCAACAGAAGCAGTCTCGAAGACATTGAATTATTTTCCTTAATAATTATATTCAGAAACTCCTAATTCTAAGTAAGACGAAATAGCCCCATTTTACCCGCAGGGCGTTTGACAACGCTTTGGGTTTACGTAGCAAATAAACGATTTGCAACGCAGATTTTTCATTTAGTTCGCTCCATTTTGGCAAGAACAACAACAAAACTTTATTTCACGAAGAAAGTACACTAAACAGTTGAAACTTATTAACTAGTGGTAGTTTTTTCCTTTATTTATTTTACCATTTTTTTATTTATTCGCAATGCATTAACTCTTGCCTAGTTTTATACAACATTGCTATATAAAAACATTGAAATAAAGTTTAAATATTTTCCTAAAGCTGGATTTTTATTGTTTGTTCTTTCTTTTGAAACTAGTCGTGAACAAAAGGCACATGCATATCTATTCTCTTTATCCACAATCTATCTATTTTACTAACCCTACCCCTAGACAAAAAGAACGCTTAAGGTGGGTGACAATAGCAACAAATTTAACCAACTTTCTGCGAAACTTTCTTGCGGAGCAAGTTGGAAACTGATGTTGCTCGTTTTGCGGGTGACAAGAGGAGCACGACATTATAATCTCGACGAAAAGACGCCAAGGATCCTACGTGCTAGTTGGACGAGAGAGACTGGAATGCTTTTCATGGTTTTGAACTTCCAACTGGAATGCAAAGAATCCAAGAAATGTAGGTTTCACGCGCAAGGTCACACGTTATGAAGCAGCACATGGTCAAACTAGCTAAACGAGTTAAAAACAGGTTTCTATGCCTGGAATTTTACAATCATGCATACATTCCCATATTCGACTGGTATCTGTAACTATTCAAAAACAGGACACTCGCGATCCAGGTGATGTTCATTCATTTTGATTATAGAGTTTTCCATTTTTATTGACAGGGATAACATTTTTTCTTCACACGAAGAAAAAAATCAACAAAATTAAGGAGTTGTGTGGGTAAGATTACGGTAGTGAAATCGCTTTTAGCATCACCTTGACGCCCCTTAGAACTTCCTTTAAAGGATGTCAGTGACTCTATATACCTTATATTTGGGACGGAAAAGGAGACAAATTAAACGGACTGTTATGATAAATGAATATGAAAACGAAGGAGTAAAAATGGAAGATATATATTCATTTAATAAAGCCCTCAAAGAAAATGTAGTTTTCAAATATTTGGGCATAAGCAACAAAGAAAAATGGAAACTTTTTTCTGACTACTATCTACAACATTATGCTGGCAAATACACTTTCAGAATAAATTTAAACAAACGCGATCGTAAAAGTATGAAGATCAAAGATGATTTCACAAAGAAAGTGAGACATAGGGTTGAACTAAAACACAAAACTATGATAGAATCTTTAGAGGACTTTTCAGAACAGAAACTCCGGAAAAATTCCCTAATAAGAATAGACGACAAACCTGTCTATTTTCAGATGTGGATAAAAAAGGAATATGCAAAGTCAAACACCTAAACCGAGATAATGCATTAAATTTCTTAGTTAAACCACACAGAATTTAAGTCAATGTATGAAACTGAGACATTGTACCTCCCTTATACTTCGGCTTAACCTCTTGTTTAACCTGACTTCAAAAACATAAAACGTTAAACCATGTCTCAACTCGATCGGCAACATCTGAAAACTCCAATTTGATCAAAAACTTACTTTCAGGTCAATCTTCGACGAAGTTACTTTATAAAGTGTACGTAAAGTAAAAATGTACCAGCCACTTGACGCTTAAAAGAACTATTGAAACGATTGGAAAATAACAAATTTGGATGAAACAAATTTGAAAAAATATCTAAATTTTTCTCAACGCGAAAAGCTCTAATTTAAGAAATGTTCAATTCAAGATGATCCATAGAAGAATTCCAACCAATATATTTTTTAATAAAAGTTAAAGATAACAATCTCTGCACTTTCTGTAAAAAAGACATTTTCATATTTTTGGACGTGTGAAATTGTCCAAAATTTTTGGAAGAGGAAAAGTCTAACAGAATATGTAGAGTTGCATGACCTTTATCTATGTTCCGAAGAAGATTTTCACTTTCAGTAATGCCGTCTCTGTAGAATTGTGCTCACGATATGCACCAAGCCCTGATTAGCTAACATGTGGTCCTGTAACTGGATAGCAACCGCCCTCTCGGTCACCTTGGAAACAAACTGTAGGTTGCTAATAGGGCGAAAGTGTTTATTTATCAGATCAAGACCAACTTTCTTTAGCAAGGGGTGAACCGATTGCAGTGAAAAATTGATCATTTTAGTAATGACAGGAAGTAGCTCGTCCATGTCTGCCCACAATATACATGATGGAAGTGGGTCGAGAGCGCATGACTTGTTACAAGCTAGTGCCAGTTCCTGTACAGCCTTTTCCGATAGCGGTGCAAATTCTCAAAAAGTAACGTCATCACTGCCATCGCTAAATAGATGTTTGGGCCTCCTGTAAACTCTGAGGAAGACGTTAGCCTCAAGTTTTGATCTTATTGCAGTTATTTTATGGACAAAAAACTCACCCATGCCATTTCCGGGTTTCAGATCGTTTGTATGTGGTGGGAGAAAAATTGGAGGTTAAGGTTTTGCTCGCACGAAACAGCTTTGATTGGTTTGAGTTATTATCTTCAAGGCATTGACTATAATAAGCTCTTCTCGCCTCGTTCATGACATGTAATGCATAATTTCTTTTGGACTTGAAGAATAAGAGATCACAAAGAAGCCCATTAGAGCGCCAGCGCCTCTCAGCTTTCCTTCTCTCTCGTCTCGCCAGTAAGACATCATCAGTGAACCAAGGAGGCCTGGGGCGAGTTTACTGTACTGCCACGTGCATGTCAAATAACGAAGACAAGGTAGAGTTCTAGCAATCTACCAGTTTGTGTAGGTCATCCGGGGAATCTAAGTACAAATTGGAGCTGCGAATGGACTTCGACTCCGGTATGGCTTTACTTTCGCCATAGATCTGACTGCGCTTAACTTGCCAATCACAACTGCATGATCAGATATGAATCTTTAATTGGGGTAAAGGCTGCTCGGGGACAATTTCATCATATTGACATGTTATCATAAGGTCCAAGGTGTGGTCATGTATGTAAGTAGGGCGCTTCAAATGTTGTACAAGACCCATTGACTCCAAAAGCTCTCTGAAGTAAATAGTTTCATGGTCAGTGGTACATCCATGTGAAGTTGAAGTCTCCAACTATCAGCAGCAATTCTTTAGACATGACAAGGCTTTCAAGACAGCGAGTTCACGAAAGAAAACGCTAGCAGTCACGGGGTGATCTTTGGAATAGGAGGATGGAGGATGGGGGGAGGGGGGGGAAGGAGGAGTTCTGTACACAATAACAGTGCGTAGACGACTAGATCCAGCACCAACCAGCCACTCCGGCACTTCGAAAGACGTTTTTTCCTCCGAGTAACAATTCTTCACATTCATCTCATCTTTGTAGAGCAGTGCGGCTCCACCACCCCCGCGACCAGGTCGTGGGCAATGTGCAAGCGTTTTATGATCCAGGTGGTGTAAGCTCACTTAAAACTCCAGAGTGGTGTTATTTTAGCCAAGACTCGCAAATCATAAACAAATCCGCTTTCACATCACAAATCAGTTCCACGAAGGCCGCCGATTTATTTCTCAACGATCTTGGATTCAGTAGATTCAGTAATTTGTTGATCACCAGATATCGCAGTGGAACGAGGGACTGTTATCAGATTTCCTCTCTTACGTGTCGCACGAGTGGGTCTAGACTCAGCAGGCCCTGGAATTAATTTAAGGGGACTCTCTATGCCCTAGGACCATTTTTTTTGCTACTTTTAGTGATATTTTTGATGATAAGCTAAGCTAAATCCTTTACGAGCCTAGTGGTCTATGGAGCCGGCGCTTATCTCCGGTTTCTGTAGTGTTAAGCGGATGAGAGTCTTTGACTTCTCCTGGACGGGACACTACTCCATCGCAGGTTAGCTCCCAGCGAACGCTGGTACTCATTTACCTACCCCGGAAGGATGGAAAGCTGAGTTGCTTTAGGAGGAACACAAGGTCACACAAATATTCGAATCTCGGCAAACTGCCAGGATCGAACTGGGGACCTTGTGGTTAGAAAGAAGAGATCTTACGAGCTGCACCAACCACGTCCGCCCAATTTTTGATGATATATCTCCGTCATTATTTTGAAATGTGAAAACTCTGATAATCACATCACAGATTGAATACAAACGAAGCCTCTTGAATATTTTGAAATTTTTTGGATGAGATTTGAGGGAGGAGATAGGTTTTGTAAATGGAGTTTTTTTAAGAGAAATTTGAGTTTGGGGGAAGTTTAGTGAAGTTTGAAATTTAATTTTGGAGTTAATATTTGATAGAAAACCACCAAATCGTCCCCTAAAGAGAGTTGCACTTTCGCATGGTCTGGAGGGACGGTTTGGTGATAGTCCTCAGAATTCTTCTAACTCAAATACTTCTTTCAACTCCTTCACTATCCTCCAAAATTTAGGGTAGAGAGTCCCCTTAAACACAAGGTCGCTCTCTAACAGCGCATGGAATGTATCAGTACTGTTGTAGTTATAAATACTTAGGCATTTGTGCCTCCTGATTTTCGGATGTCCAAGGAATTCGAGTGAAGGTCTGCCTTTCTAATGATCGGTAAAATAACTCTAACAAAGAGAGCACTGTTCCATGGCCAGTAGAACAACTGGTCAAGTTCAGCAAATGAGAAGGAATTGTTTAGAATCAGGCAAGTTGAGTTGTCAACCATCCGAGACCATGAGGCAAAGGCGAGCCAAATATCGCAAATTTCCGATCCAAAGCATTCGTAGGCAGCTGAGAACGTACCCAGTAGATGGCACATGGTCCTAGATGTGCATCCTCGTGATTTTTTTGCGAGGAGAGGCTTCAAGTATGACAAAAAGAATCAAAATTATGCACGTGGTCTCAGCGTGCCCACACCTCATTATGAATTCAAATCTGTTACAAACTTTGTTAAAAAAAAACTAAGTATAATTTCCAAATTTTCTGACACCGTTTTCACCGAGTTCATTATATCATTGTGCCAAATTGTGTGGCGATCAGTAGGACAAGCACTTTTTGTATAGCCGCAAGTAGTTTTGAGAAAACTGACGTATCTGAAATATCACCGGAAACTTTATTTGTTTACTTCTGGTTAAACTTTCAATTGAAATATCTCTAAAAACAATTTCGCATTTGAAAAACGGTTTGTTTTGGTTTGAAAGCTGCCTTTACAGACAAGCTTTTGCCCTCAAAAAATATAATATTTGTCTTTCAAAGTGTACCGTAACCTTAACAATAAGTTTGTAAAGGAGTTAATATAATTATTAAGCCTAGCGGTTGCATTGTTTTAAATATTTGAATAAACTTGGTTAAAAACAAATTGTTTTTAAACTTAGATGTAACTTTTAAAAGTTCAACTCTGGGCGGTTTATGTTAGTGATGGGAAAAAAAATTTGAAAAGAGTCTTCACTTTTCTTATATCTTTGTCAAAAGCTTTAGTTTTCCACACTACTATATACATAAAACTAGAACCACTTCGTGGTTATATTACCTTGCCTCGCTTAAAGTTTTATTAAATCTGTTTAGTCCATGCTCTCGGATCTTATCGCTAAGTAATCGCAGGCCGTTCGGCATGGACAGAGCCCACGTTACTTTCGGGCTGCGGCTCACAGGCACAAATGTAACATCGGCCGATATGGCTGCATTCTAAGACCGTGCCAGCGGCACGATAATATGGGACAATGCAAGACTTCTAAGCAACCTTTCGAGAAAACCTTAAAATAGCTTTGCCCTTTTGCCTTCCATCAATGCTTTTATTTAATATTTGGCAGTTTGCCATTACTCAAACGTCTTAATGAGTTCCTGGTGATTACAATGTAACCTCGATTTAACGAACTTCCATTTAACAAAGTCCTCGATTTTGTCAGCCCAGCTTAGATTACAATAAGGGAAAGAATCTCGAACGAATTTCCTTGGTGTCTTGGCAATACGAATCTGCTGCAAACATAGAGTAAACACAAAATTTTTATCTGACAAGGCCAATGTATAGAAATATTTTTTGCTCAAATGCTTACCTCGCATTCAAAGTTTCGTTGAAAACATACCAAGAATATGTTATTAAAAAGATAAAACAAAAAAGGATAAACTTGAACAATATAAAGATTTTAGGTCATTACAGTTTATGGCAAACAGAGATTTAAGATTTAACTGTCTCAATACCTTTGTATTTTTGGGTAATTAATTATAAATTGAATGTTACGTCAAACAAACACTCCTTTATATTTTGACAATTAAAGGGAAATGAATGAGAAAAATTTTGAATGAGCAATTGCTTACCACAAATGCGTTATTTACAAATAAAAAAAAATATTTAGAATAAATATATCGAAAATAAAGATTAATGTTAATATCTGACGTCTCAGTTATTCTGTCTTCATTCTCAAGGATTACTTTAAAGTATTAGAATTTTAGAATGATTTCTAATTACCAGAACCATGTGTAAATCTCTTTATTAACAATTCTAATCACAACTATTACAATTTCCTCTAATGTGACTGGTGCTGAAACTGTTGAGTATTTTGCACAATTTAATCTGCAAAATTATGATCGGACAGTTGGCTGCAATCGGACATTTGGCTGCAATCTGACATCTGTAATCGGACAGTTCCTTGTCCCAATCATTTTAAGTACTTTCAGCTAAATCCACCAATCACAACAGAGATTACAATCACTGCAGTAACTTTTAAAACAACTTACTCTTCAAAGCAGAGGGGCCAGGGCTTTTACAAAGGCTGTTTAAAGCTATTTTTAAAGCTTTTTTTTTCTAATTTTTTTCTGAAATTTTATCTAACATAAATAAAAACTGCAGTTTAAAAAAAAATCAAATTGAACTTTTTTGTTTTTCGGAAATTGTAATGATTATAATTAATTGTTGAATACAGTTATACAGTGTCCCGGATCCTGATAGTTTGTAATTTGCGCCAAACGGTCTCTAAGGAGAACTGAATGCTCAAACTAACCTATTTTTTAATCTATTTGTGTAGTAGACGAACTCTGTGAATTTTTTTTTTCTCAATAACATTTAGAAATTTAATATAGAAAAGAAGAAAACTCTCAAGAAAAGGTTTTATACCGTGGTCGCAAATGAGCTTGTCAGCGGTGTGGTATGGCGTAGGTTACGATATTCAGAGCATAAATATGGCAGTTCACTTTGAGATTTTGCTAATTTTTTGGGCAATCTAAATCTTGAGAGGTTTTTTGTTTATTACCAGCCAAATGCCGTACAGTAACCACGGCTTTTCTCAACCTCGTACCCAGGCTCATTTCACTGAAGTGAAATACTCTTTAATAACTCTTAATACTCTTTTCACGTCACTACTACGTCAGTGACATGACCCTGGGTACGAGGTTGGGCTTTTCTTCGTTTTCGTAACCTACGTCATAAACAACCCCTGACATCACATATTGAGCCGTCGATCAAATTTTGTCTATTCGTTACAAAACATCAAATTTTTCTGAACTGCTTGGCTAACTGATAAAAAAATTTCACATAATTGTTTTACTATACCTAAATTTTCAAACGATGAAAAGTCAATTTTAGGGTTCAGTTCTCCTTTAATCGGGATTGTTCGTAAACACCCGCTTCGTACACTCTTTATATAAGAATATAACTATAAGGCTGGATATTTTTATATATTGGCCGATTTTAGGCTGAAAATATTCTAAAGAATACTCTTAGTTTCGGGAATATCGGGGACATGGAATTTTTGTTTTTAAATGGCTGTTGTATCGAAGAGAGTTAAAGGTAATAAATCTGTAAATGGCTCAGTTTGTCATTTGAGATTAGAGTGCAGTTACAATACATGAAATCAGAAATGTTGTTTTTTCAAATATGCAAAATTTTTCATTTCTAACAAAATCTAAGACTCAGCATTATTCTTAAAATATTCTTAAAATTTGGCCAGTTTCAGCCTCAATATTCTTATAAAGTATATCCCTATAAAATAAGAGTATTAGTTTAATGATGGTGTGGTGATGATGGTGTGGTGATGATGGTGTGGTGATGAGGGTGTGGTAATGATGGTGTGGAGATGATGGTTTAACGATTGTTTAAATAATAGCATAAATTGAAAAAAATGTTTTTTAGTTTAATATCTTTATAAGTTATCAACTTATATCTTTAGCAATTTAAGATCAGACTATCGAAGTCTCGAAATATTTTAAAAGACTGAATTCTTTCTGACCAATACCTTTTTATTGGCATTTAATTACTTGTGAAATAAACAAAAGCCACAGATATATCATTTTTTGGTTGAAAAAGTTCAACTCCAGAGTACATTTAAATAAATTATAAAAACTTAACACCGATAACTAAAGAAAATAAAACTCATTTCCCATAGAGGTGTTCCAAGGTAGAAAATCAGAAAAAGAACTGAGGCAATATCAAATTACCTATGTAATTATGGAAATAATAACAATCAGATCGAACTGATGAATAATCGCATATCATAAAATTACGAAATATAAAGCAAATATAGAGAGAAGACTCTTCTGTACCAGTGGAGAAATCACTACATGTATAAACTTAACTTTAGAAACTATATTGATTGTGATCAAGGCTCTAGTTAGAGCCGAAAGCTCACTTTCATTGTTCAAAAGTGTACCGAGTTTCAAAAGTTAAGTTTATACATGTAGTGATAAAGCAAACAGTTTCATGCGAACTTCTCGTCATTATTTTTTTCAACTAAATCTTTAGTGTTGTTCTTTTCATTCAAAACAATTTAAAGGCAGATGGGATTTACTGCTTCAAAACATTTTCGGAATAATTTCAGTATGGGGGCGTACTTTAAAATTTTGCATGCAGTTTCGTTACGTATTTTTTTTATAGAAGTTAGGGTCTGTCTTGCATGATTTTAAACAATAGAACGCACCAATAGTCACGGAAATTTTACCCATTTTTCTTGGTATCTTAAACTATTTTACTGACTAACTTACCAAATATTTAAAGGGATTTCAGAAATTTAAAAACAGCCCTGCTAAATAAGATTTCTAATAACATGTTACCGATGTAATAAAAGTTTTACAAACAATTTAGTTAGTACTTTACAAACTTTTTTATATAGAGCTTATTCGCTTGTCATCTTTTATAACTTTTAAGTTAAAAATTGCATTTCTGTCTATATTCGCTACCTAAATTTGAATGTCTCCTAATGCATCCGACAGCCGGAAAAGTGCATTCACTCCGGCGAAGGACTCCAGTCCGAAGCGTCTGTCAAAAATTCTCTTTTTTCACAACGGTGTAAAATTTATCTGTTTATAACTTGTTTATTACGACAGAAAAGTAATTGGGATTACTGTTGCAAACGTCAACAATTTAAGGCAAGCATTGTTCAATGCATCAGTTCATTAGGCAGTATTCTTTATCTTTAATTTTGAATTTCACCTGTTCCGTCGATTGCAAATTGTTTCCTACAAAACTCGCCGGTATAGAAAAAGAGCGATTTTCTTACATATCCCGCATTTAGTTTTATGAACTTCTTCGGCCAACATGAACAGTTCTTGCGAAAGAGGACTAGCATCGTATCTCTTGCTTGGTACTAATGAAAAGTTTGCACTCGTAATTTTGTCTCTCTGTTTCGCAAACGCATTGTTAGCTATCGTATCAACGATTGGGAATTTTCTTGTGGTTATAACGATCTGGCGAACATCCAGTCTTCATCGTCCATCTTTTGTGCTCCTCTCTGGACTTGCTTTGTCTGATTTGGCCGTTGGTTTGATTTCACAACCTGTCTTTGTTGCTTCAAACATTACACTTTTTTTGGAAGACTGTGCTTTGCTTTCCATACTTGTCAGAGTGCATGAATATTTCGCTAATCAACTATTAGCCGTGAGTTTTTTCACTCTTTCTTTCACGTCGTTAGATCGCTTTCTTGCTTTGAAACTTCACCTCCGCTACCGGGAATTTATCACTGTGCCTAGAATTGTGTTGTGTTTGTTACTTATTTGGATTACAGGCAGTAGTTTTGCATTATGGATATGCATTCATCGCTCCTCTGCTGAAATAGCAAAAACTGTGTTTGTTGTAGGATTCGTGCTCAATACTGTGATTTGTTATTTCAAAATCTTTCGAGTTGTCAGTTATCATCAACGCTGTATAAAAAGTCAGCCGGCTCAAGCAACACAGAGCAATACTCAGGAAAGTCGACCTCACTTAGCTCGTTACAAAAGATCCGTACGTTCGTTACTGTACATAGTTGGTTTCTTTTGTTTGTCATATCTTCCTTGGGTGTTTTGGGTTATAGCTAAGCATTCAATCAGCAAGGGTGAAACAGTTGAAATCGTTTTAGCTGCGAGGGTTTTCTTCACAGTATCGTACTCAAATGCTTGCTTCAATCCATTTCTTTATTGTTGGCGTATGCAAGATATTCGCGAAGCTGTAAAACAACAGGCAAGAATGTTGTGCAAAGAGAGGCCAAGGGCATGGCCGTAGCTGCCTATTAAGCGCCTGGGCACTGCATGTCGATAAAATGAGGGACATTTTTGAGCCTGTTGCGTATAGCTGGAATGGGCTTACAAACAAAAATTTGCTAGCTACGTCCCTGAATGGATTCCTACAATCCGGGAACATTTCGCGAATCGACATCAAAAACTTGCTGCGGAAAGAAACATTTGTGTAATTTTTCGAGGTATTTTGTCAAACCAAAATTCTGAGGCACAAACCGTCACAAGCACAAAACCTTAATGAGCATTAACCAGAAGCAAAAGAAAACTCAATCAAACTTCAATAACTTTTTACGAAGACACTTGTGTGAAATAGCCATACATTAGTATTAGAATAATACTTAATAAGTAAGTAAAAACCGATTACATGTAACCTGTGATGTACTTGATTGTTAAAAATGTTTCTTGAAATGTTCAAGTTAAATTCTATTTTCATGTCTTTCAACGTAATGAATAAAAAGAATTCGTTGTTGTATACACTTATCACTTGTATTTCAACTTAGGCGGATTGTAGCGGAATACTCCGGTATTGCAAAAAGTGTAACTGACAAAATGGCTCCCAATGGAACTAACAAACGGCGGACTAGATTGACTGGTCAACATGATAAGCATCAGTTTACAAGAGGATAAATTTTACACCGTGAAAAAAAATTGACTAGCTTTGTCAGAGTGAATGACTGATAAATATTAGTCACAAATTGTTGAGGCTCAACATTTTTAAGATTACAAAGTAAACTAGTTAACAATGTAAAAAGCCACGCAAAAAGAATAAAAGATGTCTGCCACATTGCATTTAATGTATCATAAAACCGCACGCTTATTCTTGCCTATTGTTCTATTGTTATAGTGTATTTGGATAAAAAAAATAAACAATGGCAGAATTCAGGTGTTTAAGAAGTATTTGGTGTTTTTAATTAAAATTAATCCATGTGGAGCTTATTTTTTTTCATCTTTACTGAAATTATTTTGTGTTCTTGAATCTCGAAAGCTCTTTTAACAAAAGAACGTTTTATGATTCTGGAAAGTTATTTGTCCGTTTTTGCTTTCATTTTAAATTCATTAAATGGAACTTTGTGATCAGTATCCGCGTAAGCATGTTCAGAATAAAAGATTGTGTAGCGTCAATTACAGTATAGTCGTGTGCCGCGTTCATGTTTTTTATTTGGACAATCAATGCTTCTGTCTGTTTTTCCTACATGTATACATTTTGCCACAGTTGCGAGCACTTTACTAAGTATGTGCTTTTTGCTTTATTAATATGCAACCTTCGTTCACTGTAAAAGAACCGCGCGGGCGATTAGGGCGTGAATTAATTTGTTTAACTTTGTGTTTAAAATGGCCGAAGCTTCAAGAAATTGAAAGCCCTGAAAATATGAACCAAAATAATTTTTTGGGCTTTTATGCCATCGAAAGTTGTCGTTTATCAAAGTATACACTAAAGTGATTTGGCGGGCTTTCGATGCACGTCCGGAAATTTTCCCGCCTTCAAATAAGTTTAATGTCTGGGTTTCTTGTGCAGCACTTTGCGGCGTTTTTGTTCGGTTTTTTTGTTTGATCTTTTAAAATGGAATTCAACCCTATGCTTGATTTACTGAATACTGAATTTACAATCATTGAAATTAGTTTGTTTTATGGTGGCAAACAAAGGAAAGCAAAACTGTATGCAGATTTCTGACTTTTGTTTTAAAGCTGCGATATTTACAGAATCTAGGTAACTACCGTCTCGCCTATGTGTGAAAACATCCCAAATACTGGTCGAAATCTTCTAATCCTACATTATAAAATTATTAAACTTCCTTTACGAAGGACTGCTGATAGAGTCTAAAATAAGGTAATTTGTTAATTTTTCTTTTACCGATTAAGCTTTTGACAAATTTCCTTCGCTATTTGCTCATAAAAATTATCCTATTCTGGTTAATTTTTGTTTTATTTGTTTAATCTTGCTTCATGTATGTTCCTGCTGTACTTTGTTCGTATCATGGTCAAAAGTTCATCTATTTAGCCTCACTTCCATGTCCTAACTTGAAAAACAGGTTTTTCCGGTTGGAGGTACGATTTACAGTGGAGCTTTGATTTAACGAATTGTCAAGGGACCAAAGAAATGCGTTCGTTATATGGAAGGTTTATTAAATCGAGGTTATTTTCCTTTTTACTATAAATTTATTGAGGCTGAAAACTTCGCTTTGTTATATCGCGGATTTTGTTAAATGGAGGCTCGTAAAATCAAGGTTTCACTCTACAGTGTTTTGTGACTTCTTGTTTATTTCGTTACTACCCCATTTTAATTATGTATTTTTCAATTTGAAGATACTTGTTTTTTTTAAACTCTTTTTCAGACTCTATATTAAGAATTACCAAGCGCTTCAATTGACTACAATTTGATTTTATTACATAGATACGAGTGTTTTACTTAACAAATAAAAAAGCCTAAGCCGTGTATTAGACTGTGATAAAACACGACGGGCATTTAAGAACACGAGGGAAATGTAGAAAACACGAACCGCAGGCAAGTGTTTTCTACATTTCTCTAGACTGCAAAACAGTCTCTTCCTTCGCCGGCAGATCTAGAATCCGAGCGCGTTCATCATATGGGAAACTGGGAAGAGGAAATAAACGCGCGGACGGGAGCAAAAAGGAATGCGCGCTCGGATTCTAGATCTCCCGGCGAAGAAAGAGACTGTTTTGCAGTCTAACATTTCTCGAGTGTTCTTAAATGTCCGGAGTGTTTTATCACAGTCTAATACACGGCTTAAGTTTCTTTATTTGCTTTATAATATAGATTTTACACGCCGCGAGTTGAAACAACAAAGCACACAGATCGACAAACTGTTCGCTTCTTTTTGTTTAATTGATAAATCACTCTCGTCTTCAAAACTTTCTGCTGCTTTGCAGAGAACTCCATCATAAGTGTTTTCAAATAAAATGTTTTCTGCCATCTCTAACAAAAACGTTGGCAAGAGGAATGCCGGTGGCGAAAAACAATAAAACA
>JAOBAY020119528.1:0-16415 GCA_025331085.2 Zoanthus sociatus | reverse complement strand
AAACTAAAGTGTTATTAAAGATATTTGATGCCGAACTTTCATACAAACTCTCTTATTTTGAGCCACTTTGCCTACTCACCAAGATGGCGGCAAAAACCGTGACAAGGTCTATTTAGACAATCAGTCCAAAATTTGCTTTGGAACTGGTAATTTGGTTGTGCCTACTAGACCAGATTGACCAAAGAAAGTTCATTGCAATTAGTGAACATTAAGTACTGCTTGCTGCTTGCAGTAAGAAGTTGTTACAGGTGGGGGTCACATGACCAAAGCTACCTCAAATCAAGCAGGATGACAATTAATGGTATCTAGAAATGTAAAGTGCAGGTTGACATTAGAAAAATGGCAAACTTTCAGCTATTGACTAAACAGATATGACATGCAACAGAAAAGAGGATATTTTCTGAGAATCTGTGTCACTGCCAGTGAGCAAGCCATGCTATCCAGTACTGATTTCACATAAAATATTAACTTCGTTAGAATAATTTTGATTATAATTTTTTGTACATTTACTGTCATTTTTGAAGTATTTATTGTTGAGGCTTGAAACTATGCCTGACATCTGAGAACACTCAAAAAATGTAGAATGCACTCACTTGCAGCTTGTTTTTCTACATTTCCCTCGTGTTCTCAAATGCCCGTCATGATTTATCACAGTCTAATACACACCTTAAGCTATAAAAAGCTAAATCCTTTGTGAGCCAAGTGGCCCATGGAGCCAACGCTTATCTCCTGTTTCTGTAGTGTTAAGGGGATGAGAGTCATTGACTCCCCTTGGACGGAACACTAATCCATCGCAGGTTAGCTCCCAGCAAATGCTGGTACTCATTTACCTACCCCAGAGGGATGGAAAGCTGAGTTGGCTTAGGCAGAAAAAATAATATCACACAAATATTTGAATCTCGGCAAACTGCCGGGACCAAACTGGGGACCTTATGGTTGGAAAGCAGAGATCTTACCAAATGCGCTAACCACGTCCGCCCGATACACACCTTGGTCTTCTTTATTTGTTAAGTAAAATAATTAAGAAATAATTTGGGTTCAGTATTTAGAAGATCCGTTTTGTGCCTGTTTTATGCAGTTCAAGAATTTAGATGGCTGCTTTTGTGAGTAAATAATTATTTTTTTGGCAAATGCAAGTAGAGCATAAAACAGCCCCTTCTTTTTAATAAGTACAAATGCATGAAATAATATAATTATTATATTCATACTTTAGTATTATTTAAAAAAATAATCTGATGGATCTGATGCTAGCAGGTAGCACATGGGCATAGCCAGCATTTGAAGGGTCTAGTGCAAAAACAACGTAAGTGATTTTGGATGAAGTTCTCAACTCTCACTAGATGATCCCTATTGTCTCTTTCTAACTTTTGGGAGAATTATTTAGCATTTGATAAAAATCGTATTGTTTTTGCATTAGATAAAAATGATAAAAGTGAAGTTTGATCAAGTTCTCCCTACAATATCCCTATTATCTCCATAACGTCTTGGGAGAATTTAGCAGTTCATACAAAGTCACTTAGTTTTTGCACTAGGTTCTTCATTTGTAAGCCGGGGGAGGAAGTTCCTAATTACCAAAAACTGTTTGGTCAGTAATTGAATATCACAGTGTGGTCTTTCTATTAATTGACACAGTGAATGTGTGAGGTGTAAGGAAAGGGGGGTCTAGAATCCCTAGCACCCCCTCCTGGCTACGTACCTCTCTGTAGGGACTATCTTGATACCTGAATTGAAATGTTATTGTCTCACAAACAGAACAACATGAACATCTCAAGTCCACCATCCAAGATTTCACTGGAATATCCTCAAGGATTGCAGGTACAACAAAATATAAAGTTCTGTTACTAAGTTACATTTACTTATTTATTCAATTATCACACATGCTTATCACTACACAGGGCATCTGGCTAAGTGTGATGGTGAGATGTGATTCTGCTCTACCAATAATCCTCAGTATTTTGCTCTTTCTTCTTTTTTCTACACATTTCCACACTTTTTATATAAATATTTAGAGAAAAATAAATCTATTAAATTACAAAATTAGTGCTTACTAATATTTTGCATTTATTTGTTATACTTTAAGTTTTGAAAGCAAATAATATATCAAGCAATGGATATTAAATTTTTACCGCTTTCAAACCATCCACAAGAAAAATTGAAAACAACCAATTGAAAGCAACGGTAAAATTCAAACAAGTGAACCTGGGCACCAAGCTACTTTTCAACGCAATAATTTATTGGTAAATGGCTTTGTTGCAAAAGCCAAATGAATCAAATCTTTGGTTATAAACAATGTGTTGTAGTGTAATCATTGACAAATGTCATTTCACTGATATAGACTGATTGAAAGTTGAAATTTGAAAATACCAGAAAATAATACACAGAATAATTTTTATATTAAGTTGTCTAAAACGGTTTAAAACTTTACATTCTTATTTTAACAGCATCAAGGGAGAAAGTTAAGGTTGTGAGGGAGAACTTGCTTGCATGCAAGGGCTTACTGCGATGTAAAAGAGATGACCTCAAGAAGTACTGGATGGAAGGAATGGAATATAATGAAGTTCTGAACTTGCTGGACAGAATGTATGTAACTTCTGGCCAGACAATTGTTATAATTTAATATATATTTAGTGTAAGTTTCTTTTTCATCAACATGTGATTTCTCTACTAGCTAGCACTCTGGTTAGTTAGAAAGTCAAACTTCAACTGTTACCATGGCTTAGAACTGTACTATATTGATCCTCTAAAATCTTTGTGTAGTTGCAGTATCAGTGGAAGATAATTATTATTGTGTGTTACAGTAATAATTATAATAACTTTATTTTGGTGTCAATTTATTTAGCTGGCCAAAGGCCTACTAATTAAGGACACCATCTTTACCACTCAAAGGTGGACGGAGACTTTCAACATGACAAACATACACACACAAACACAGAAGTCTCCGAGGGCCTACGAGTTAACGTCCTTATCCGAGAAGACGCGAAAGTCTAACCGATTTGCAGATGTTAGAGCAAAGGCAGCACTTTCTCCTCAATTATTTTAAGACCCTGAGTGTTGGTTTGGCCGGGAATCGAACCCGAGCCTCCCGCACGATAGACTGGCACCTTACCAGTTAGGCTGACCAGGCGGCGGTAATTAGTATTTACCAGCGGTCATAAGTATTTACCAGTTTGTTGTATGGCGCACAGACTTCATGTACGCTAAAGCCTGGGCCGAGTTGCTCAAAAGCCGGTTAGCTTATAACCCATGTATACAAAGTGCATACAGAAAGATAAATAAAAAAAATAGGAAAGAAAAATAAGCTGTATAAAACTGAATATATTGTTATTGTTATATTTGCTATTATTATTATTATTATTATTATTATTATTGCAATTATTATAGTTATAAAAACAATAAATATTTTTATTGTGTGTATAGTTATAACAATAATGATAGTGTTTATATTAGTAAACTATTATTACTATTATTGCAATTATTATAATTAGAATTATAAAAACAATGATAGTTATTTTTACTGTGTATAGTTATAACATTAATGAAGTGTTTGTAATAATAAACTATTATTATTATTGTTATTATTATTATTATTACTATTCAATATTTATCATAACAGGAGTGTGTCCACAACAGAACGTCTTGTTCGACTTTCTTACCGTCAAGGAACATATCGAGTTTTATGGTGGAATCAAAGAAGTGGACCAAACGAGCATTCAAGACACAGTACGGTTATTTGTGAATTATCTCGAAATGTTTGAAAATTATCCCGTGGGATAAATATTATTAGTATAAACCTACTAACAGTCTAACACGCATGCTGCATTCTGATTGGCTACTCTACTAGATGTCTAATTTGTGATAGTCTATTAGTAGAGAAAAAGTGGCCGATCAAAGTAGTAATGAGCCCCGTTTTCTATAATATCAGAGGATTTCATCGATAATTTAATTTGCACATCCCTTTTGACCGATAAATAGGTTTATACTAAAACTATTCGAACTCTTGGCCTTATGGATTACGAGTGTGAATAGCCCATTCGGCCTACGGCCTCGTGGGCTATTAACTCGTAGTACATTTGTCCTCAAGGTCTAATTGTTAAATACAAAGGGTTTTTTTAGTTCATTTCAATGGTATTTTAAAGCATAAATATTAAATATCATAAATATCCAGAAAGGTCTCTCATTCAGGATAAGTTAAATCAGTAAACGAAACTGATTTGAAAGTTACCGTGACAATCTTAAGCCATTCAGTCCCAGTCCATATCATCGCCCAACTTTTCCTTACATAACACATACAAAAAAACATTTTTTAGTCGTGAGAAAATGAGATTTGATCAAAAAAAGCAAACTACAGAGGATGAAAAGTAAATTCTCTCAAATATGTTCAATAGAAAGTATGGACTCAAGTTGGGAGAATTTAATACTAAAACTGGGACTTAAAGTGTTAAGCTAATACAGTCTTACCTCTATTAAGCAGCCACCTATTAAGCGGCCACCCTGCATTAAGCGGCCACTTTCCAAAGTCCCGATTTATTTGTCAGTTATCTGTTGTATTTGATACCTCTATTCAACGGCCACCTCTATTAAGCGGCCGCGGCCACCTTTTTGCTGTCGCAAGTGTATTATTTATATGTTTTTTTACCTCCATTAAGCGACCAGCAAATTATCTTTCCAAGAAAATTGTTAACAGATGATATAAGATGATAACTGATAATAATAAAACAAGAACTGCAATTTTATCTCCACTATAACAAGTCATAAACCGCGTACACATGCAAACTTATCACATCCGGCCAACCTAAAAACTATAATGGTCGGATATATGCTGAATGCTCTGTGGAGGAGTATGTTTCCTGTGATGATGATACCGCAATCTGCGCCAGCCTGACTGATCCATGTAACCCAAACTGGAGGGAGGAGGTAAGAACTGAGTTGGTAGATGATGAGCTGGACATGCAATTCGTTTCAGAAGGCTCCCCAATTGACGACTACGACAAGGGATTAGAAGAGCCATCAATCAAGAGCCTTACGGAAGCCTTGCGCATAACTGATCAACTCCAGCACTTTGCCAAATCTAATGGGTACCAAGACCTCGCCCTAGCTGTAGGAAAGGCAAATGAATGTGTTCTCGTCATTACAACTCACCGCCCCAAAACGGCAAACAGAATTGATGGCCGGATTATTTTAAACAAATCTTCCGTGAAATACAGTATCTTGAGCTAAATTTTTTCGCATAGTATAAACTGTTGATGCAAAAAGGCCTAAGAAACTTGTCAACGATGCTTTACATTTTTTCTGTACATTATCAACTCGAAGGAATTCTGTGCATTTCAACTACGTGCCCTCTGTGTTAGAGCTAGAACTATGCATGGGACTGGAAATGTACTTGATGTTTTGCTACAATGAATTTTGGATTCATTTTCATTATGTTCATTTTTTATAAGCATTTTGCTATATGGAGTCAATAAAATCATGTTTACTGCCATTCCTATCCAATTTATATTGTACCTCTATTAAGCGGCCAACCTCTATTAAGCGGCCACTTTTCAAAGTCCCGAGGGTGGCCACTTAATAGAGGTCGGACTGTATATCAATTGTAAACAATAACCAGAACACAAACGGTTACCGTGCGGTCAAAACAAAAGATATGAATAACAATTGACTTGCTACGTGACACTACGACGCCAGCTAGGGTGAAAATCCCTTGAAGTTTAAGGCCCTTATAAGACCTCTTAAATCTCCAAAACCCCTCAAATCATAGGTTTAGTCATAAAAATCTCCAGAAGGAAGCTACAAAACAAAGAGATGCAGAACAAACCTAAGACTCGATTTAAGACCTTTTCAAAAATAAAAATAAGACCCTTTTAGACTCTGCCGGCGCTGTAAGTAGCATGATGTCATAATGGAGTAAAAATGAAAGTGATTGCATACTCCACTTACCATTTCTAGCACCATTGGTTTCTCCATCTGCAGGAAGATCGCTCTTAAATGGGTCATTCTTAAATAAATCCTCATCACCCTGCAAGGTGAGACCAAATTCAGCGAATGTCAGTTAGATTGTATTCAAATTTATGCAAATTTATTAAAATCAACATAACACTTTTTATCCTTTAGATGAAAACTATTTTCATCTATGAACTCAGAAATCGAATAACCAAAGAAAAATTCTGCATCTAAGGGCTGTTTGTTTGGGCCTATTCGTTTGGGCCTATTCCAACTATTCGGATTAAGAATGAAGTCTTGATTGTTAGGGCGATGAAATACTTGTTTCAAATTTAAAATTCAAAATAATTTTATCACTAAGACATGTTTTCTTTGTAATTTCGCATTAAAAGGAACCACCACGAATCCGAGAAAGAAATTATTTTATGAATTCCTATTCCGGAATAGGCCCAAACGAACGCACTCAAAGTATGCTTTTTAATGAAAAGAAGTTTGGAACTTAAATTTTAACAGAGAGGCAGGGGACTGGTACCTGTGACGTAGCAGCAGTAAGGCGTCCTTCACTGTCATTATAGTTTACAAGGAAAAACGTGACAAACGAAGCACTTCGAACTCTCTGGTTTTCGTTGTGTTTTAGACCGTAAAAAAATAAATTGTTGTGTTAACAACGTTAATCTTTAAACGCAAGTAATACAAAAAAATCTTCTCCTACGTCATCACACCAGGACTTTTTAAAGGCATTAATGCTCGGTCATAAAATGACAGCAGTCCCAAAACTGTCATTTTTGCACGTTTTAAGACTCAAAAAATCATAACAGGAACCATGAAAACATGTTTACTTTTCAAAGTTTAGTATTAATAAAGGTTTCTACTTTTCATCTACATGATAAAGAGAACGATAAAGGGACTTTAATAAAGCAATGCCTGCGACTGTTGATGCGATATTGTTCGTTCCTTTTACGGAATCGCGTTTTTCTTTTTACACAGAAAAAGCAAAGTACCTTTAAGATGATTTTAAAATCATTTATAACTGCTACACTCATGCATGAATAAAAGTGGAACGGAAGTATTTCATTCTAGTTCGACGAATTAAAATGTTTAAAAGTGAACTGATAACAACTTCAAAAACTTGAAAAGTCATATGATTCTACTTAAAATACTGTCTCCCCGGACTGCCTCATGTTTCAATACAGTTTATAACTAAAGTAAAGCACTAAAAAATTAGCATTTGAAAAACATCTATCCATAAAACACACACAAAAACAAACAATCTGAAATATGATTGAATTCAATCAGTTTTGATTTAAAATTCTAATTGGCTTTAACAAAGAAATAACGAGCATAAAACCAAAATAATTTAATTTTTTTTTATCTTTCATTTACAGTCCCGGATCGTGTTCCTATAGAGCCAGCTAGGTGCAGACTATCGAGACATACCCTTAATTTTCGGAATAGTCATCTTTAGGTGGGACACTAGATTAATATACGACGCCTTGAAATGAAAAGATTATTTCGAAGAAAAATATGAATATGCAGTATGACAAGAAATTATCATGGTATCAGTTACCTCAAACGGATCTCCTGTAAATGGATCGGCAAATGAAACACTTTTATAGTTAAATGGATCCGACTTAAATGGATCGTCTGCATGAAACGGATCGCCAGATTCAACTGCAAGATATATTATATAATTATATTACATATAATTTTTATATAAGATAACAAGTCAGAAATTAAACAAGTTAAAATGTAAACAAGCTTTATTATTAGCAATTATTCTGGTCGAATCTATGCACAAAAAGTTGTACATGCACATGTTACGTTAAACGCGCTAAGATATACAAGTTTTTATTCCTTTCTGCTATAAGCATGTTCTTAGATTTGAAGCATTTTTCAGCCTCGCAATCTTAAAAAAAACGGCGTCTTTGTAGGCGCAGTTGGTTAGGGCTATGTCTTTGGACTGAAACGTAAGGATTGGATCTCCTGTTCTTCCGAGATTTGAGAAATTTTCTTTCTACGAAAGCTGCCTTAGCTTTTTATGTTTACGAGTCTGGTGATGAGAATAAAGGTTTTTTGATGGGAGCTATAAACCTGAGAAGGATTAATTAGCGTAAGGTGTTTGACTATATGTCGGAACAATTTGAGATTGTATTCTTAAAAACTTTTTAACCCGAGTAGCTATGTCATTTATGCTTTTTTATTTTCATAAATAAAATATCTATAAAAGTCTTTTCTTTATCTACCGATCCCCTTAATAGGGTTAACGTTTATTCCTTAATTAAACATCAATATACTATGAATCTTTCTTTTGGTCACCTCCCATTATTTAATATAATGATATATTGAACAGAATCAATTGGTCAGCAAAACATTTAATCCTTTCTAATGAAGTTTTCACCTAACATCATAGCGACCATGTTGGTGTATTCTTAAAGTGTACATGAAGTGAAAATATCGAACGCATTTTTATGTGTTAGTTGAAACTGAGACCTTTCTAAAACTGGAAGGATGGTGTTGAAATTTTTTCAGTATCACATTTAGTTCTTAAGATGTTCATGTTTTAATTTTTAAGTAGACGACATCATAAGTTGTGTTCCCTGACTTTGTTAATAGTAAAAGTATTGTTTGTTTGTAAACAATTGAAAGGCCTTGCTGATGAGACTTTACAGATTGATTATACAGACATCAGGCCATTCGAATTTGGCATTTATCTGGTAACATTAATCGCAATCAGCTTGCAAAGTCTTATCAGCAACGGCTTCAAATTAAGCAATACTTTTACTATAAAAGGTCAGGGAACACAACTTATGACGTCATCTAATTAAATATTTAAACATGAATATCTCAAGAACTAAATGTGATATTAACAAAATTTCAACACCATCCTTCCAGCTTTAGAAAGGTCTTTTCACCTAACACATAAAAATGCGTTTGATTTTTCACTTCATATACACTTTAACAAAAGAACTTTGTTTCTTTTTTTTGTTTGGGACACCAACATAGTCGCTATGTCATTTGTCTTTTGTACCTTTTGCCCAAATTGAGTGAAAACTGAGAATTGAAACCAGGAATAAAATATATTCAAAATTGGTATTAAAGTAACCAAATAAATGTACAAAAAGATTTACCTGTTTCTGACGAGCTAAAAGTGTCTTTACTCTTGAATGGATCGTTGTCCTGCAAAAAGAGAGCAAGTACACTGAATGTTGGTGGAATCCTCCAATCGACAGCAATATCAATAAAAAATTGTACCTTTATTAGGATCATACAAGTCAATATTGGCTTCTGCTTCACTAGCATACAACTTTAGGTAGCGAATGAGCAAAGATAAATACTAAGATTGAAAAATAACTAGCAGTAAACTAGTTTGAGCTGCGTCGGTGTTTCTAAAGAAACAATTAAGTAATAAAAATGTAAATTCTACACCATAAAAGACAGAATACTTACTGACTTTTCGGACGTTAGTCCTTCATCGGACTAATTATTACTTAATTGTTTCTACTAAGTACTCCTAGTCAAATCTTTGATCCAAAGTTGGCATTGTCATTATTTGTCTGATAAGGGTATATGATCATACTTAACTAAAATATCTGGTCGTTGTACATTTACATTTTTCTAGGTTTTCTTTCTAAGTTAAATGTTTTGATCAAGATTGCATGGTTTGGTATCTTTGGTATAAATTTTTGGATTTTGCTGTAAAACCCATCTCAATGCAAGATCTAGTTTGTCATTCCCTTCCTGTCAACTATAGACTTAAGGAAGCAGGTTTCCCGATCAGATTACTCCCAGAAGTTAGAGATCCGGGTTTCCAAGCTGGCCGCTTGGCAGAAGAGTATTTTGGGATACCAGCAGGAATACCAGTGGGTGTTGCCTTGGGCGATTTTCAATGTTCAGTGCTTGCTTCCATCTCCTGTAGTTCTGATGCAGGTGAGATATATATAGTTACAAAAAAAGCTGCTGCTGTCTTGTCTAAAGCAACATAAACTTCAAGGATATTTTTAGTTTGCTAGTGAATAAATTTTCTACTGTCCTTACGCAACAACGTTAGTAGTTTAAATCTGCCTTGCTGTTGATTTGTGAGCTGCTGATCCAAAATGGACTGACATACCGTGATACAGAAAGTAATTATCAAGTTAGTTGACTGTATCAGGCCATCGTTAACAATGAGCCTTTTATTATTTTGTAATATATTTGAAATAAGCAAACAGCAATCTTTACTACATTTTAGTTCTAAATGTTGGAACCTCATCCCAACTGGCTGTAGTGTTACCAGCTCAACCAGCTTATGAAGGCGATTTAGAATCAATTGCAACAAGCACACCAACAATCCAACTTCTTCCATTCTTTAAAGGAAGAAAGGTGGCTACATCTGCTTCACTGACAGGTGAGTTCATTTGTAAAGAGGTGTGTAGTTTGGGTTAGGCTTATTCACAAACAATTTTGGATGGTGAGCTTGAGGTTGGTTGGTGCTTTTATCTATCTAAATAGGAAAGGAAAGCGGTAAGAATTACTCTTTACAAGGTTTGTGTTGATTTGCAACTTTATCCTATTTCCTTGGTTGAGTTTTGTGTTGGTCGACACAATGATATAATAATAATAGTAATAATAATAATAATAATAATAATAATAATAATAATAATAATAATAACAACAATCAAGTACTGGGTTGACGTCCAGCGGGGGTTAGTCTGTCTCATGGGTAGAGGGGACTCTTAAGCCTTGGTTGGCAACCCTCTAGAGATGGTGTCTCGATAAAAATACTGGTGGTTGTGGCACCATATTACCACTGTTCTCAATATGAGTGGTATGAAAAATCTAAGTAATACAAATAACGGCGTAAATGGTGCTGGAAGTACTGAAGGTGCCATGTCCGGCAGGTGTCTCGTGGGTGAGCAGCGCGGGCCCGGTCGTCATCATGCTACTGCTAGAACTGGATGGACTAAGGAAATAAATGTAGCTGTCATGGAGTGCTATTTTCTGAGTGAGCCTCTCGATGAAAGTGGTATGCCTACTAGGGGCTATAGGAGAAAAATCCATAATACCTGGAAAGAAAGACAAGGTTTCAATATAACTGAACATGCAGAGACTGTGTGACCAGGCCCGAATGATACGTAAAAATGAATTGTTAACTGCACTAGAACTTAAAGAGAAAAGGGTGATGAATGTGAATTTTCAAGAGGATAAATGTGAAGAACATAATTGTGATGAGGTTACAGTGGAGGAGAACATATAGAGAATGACGATACTGGTTTGGTTTTTGAGAATATACAGGAACTGAGTAATGTGGAAAAAGAAATGATAGAAAAAATAAATATGATAATTGCAAACGATCTTGACAAGGCTTTAAGAAGGTGGATAAAACATAGCTTAGAGATCATAAGAAAAAGATGAATGGAATTTTCAAAAACATTGAGACGGAAAGTATGACTGGAACGAATAACTTAATAAGAGTCTGTACTGTCTTGATAGGATGGAATGGAGGTCTCAAACCATGGGATGAAAGAACCTTGGTGGAAAAGAAGACAGACTGTTCCAGCAAGACCAAAAACGGGCTTACCAACAGTTGAACGGAAAGACAAACAATGAAAAGCATGATGCTGATGAAAGTAAGCGGTTTTGTAGTAACATTTGGGATAACAAAGTAAGGCATAGGAAGGATGCTGAATGGCTGAGAGAATTACGAGCTAATAAAAGTGTAACGCCATACAAAACAAAATGATATTAGAATTGCGATTAAGATAGTGACCCAGAAAACAACTGAAAATGCCCTGATTGAGTACAAGGATATTGTTTAAAGAATTTAACAGCATTACATAGAGAATAGCAGAACAATTAAATGGCATAATTAAAACGGGGTTGCGATTCCCAAGTGGATGACTACTGGCAAAACTGTTCTATGCTAAAAAGATCCTGGTAACAACTACAGACCGATCTCTTGTTTACTCCTTATGTGGAGGCTGATGACTGGGATGATATCCAATGTTTTGTACGCCGTTTTAGAGAATACTAATAAGTTGCCACATGAACAGTTCTAAAGGTTGCAGAAAGAAAAGCAGAGAGACAAGATGAACCACCTCTCATGGATAAAACTGTGTGCTGAATGACTGTAAAAGACGACATACCAATCTGGAGATGGCGTAGATTCACTACAAGAAAACTTATGATTGGCCCCACATTCCAGGATTCTAGAAAGTCTGGAACTGACAAATGTAGCTGATAATGTTATCGAGTTTATTAGACGGTCAACAACAACAACAACAACAATACTTATTTCCACAACCTTTGAATACAGTACACTCATTGGAAACATAAATATAATCATAACTATAGTGGCTGGACACCTGAAATAACTATGAAAAGCTAATCTAGTCGGGTGCCCATTCTAGTTTGAATAAACTCTTTATGTATCAGAAAAGTGGGTTAATAAGAAAAAAAAAACAAAAAAAGGAGAGATATGGTAAACAAAGCTTCAGGAAAACTAAATTGCTATTAAATTAGACGCTGCGTCGGTGTTTCTACAGAATTTAAAAATTTATTTACAACTGTAAATTGCTATTAGTTAACCATCAACAAAACGTTTTTTGAGTTCCCGTTCAATTTAGAACATTAAGATGAAGAACTGGAATGTAGATTTGATATCATGTGGAGGAATTCGTGGTTAAGGTCAACATCAGGAGAGGGTTTTACAAGGAGACAGTCTTTCACCTCTTCTATTCATGATTTGTATGATCCCACACACAGATGTTTTAAGAAAAGTTCTATCTGGGTACACTGAAGAGTGGAGAAAAGTTATAATCATCTGCTATTCATGGGCAATTTTTAGATCTACTGGAAGAATGAGCGTGAGCGTGTTTGGTCTCGACTATTGAAATATTTTCAAATGATATAGGAATGGAATTTATAGGATTAAGAAGTGTGGCATTCTTATTTTGAAACGAGGAAAGGTGGTGAAATCTTATGGTTTAGAGTTACCTAGTGGTGACAAAATTAAGAAAGTCGAGGAAAGTGGATAGAAATAGCTCGAAAAAATAGAGTTTGATAAGATCAAGGACTGTGCAATGAAAGAAATCTTAAGGAAAGACTAGCTGCGTAGAACGAAAGCAGTGATGAAGAGTATACTACACGGAAGGAACAAAATCAGAGCGATTAATACGTTCATGAGCAGTGTCATTAATGAGATCACAGGGCAGGTATCATAAACTGGAATGTTGCTGAGCTTGATGATATGGAAAATTATGACAATGAATAAGGAGTTTCATCCCAAAAGTGACATTGATCGATTATACGTACCACGGAGTAAAGGTGGTAGCGAGTTCTGTGTAAAAACAAATTTGGGCATAGGGTATTTTTGCTGAACTGACAAATTAGATTTTATTGCAACTTATTATTGACTGATTGTTTTACAGGTAAGTAATTAAAGTCAGCTTCTAAATATGCTTTGCTAATCATTTTTTATCGTAAACTATATTTTTTTTCGTTCATTACATTTACATTCAAGTGGACTTTGTGGACCTTTACTGCCGCACCTCTTCCCCCTTCCCTTTACGTATGGGCCTGTGGTTGTATGTGAAAAATCATGTTGAATTATTGCTTGTTGCAGTAAAGGACAGCAACACTGTACCTGCCCGCGAAGAGAAAATGAAACCAGAAGAATTTAAAAGTTTAAAACAAAATGAAAGGATTATTGCCGCCTGGAAGATCAAAGCGATGTATGGTCAGTACCTCAGAGAAATAGATGGCAAAGACATAGTTAATACCTGTGGATGGTTGCAGAAAAGTGATTTGAAAGGCTGTACTGAGACATTTCTCTCTAGTGCAAAAGGAACAAGCTCTGAGGATAAACTACATCAATATTCGCATTGAGAAAGCCATTGATGGTTTACTCCCATGGTTGGTAGTAAAAAAGACAGTTTCACATATTGTAAGTGAATACAGTGAATATTAGCGTAGAGAGAATACAAAAGGAGGCACGATAATGTTGCAAGGCATGTGCATTGGCGTCTCTGTGAAACATACAAACTCGACAGAACCAACCAATGATACAATCACAAGCCAAAGGGGTCGTTGAGAATATTGATAACAAGATTTTATGGGATGCTATGCAAGATTCAGTGCAACGAAAAGATTGAGGCCCGAAAAACAGATACTGTATTTGTGGATTAAAAAAAGGTTAAAATCATTGATGTTTCGATACCTGTTGATGTTAGAGTATGTGAGAAACAGCTGGAAAAGATTACACAAGTACCGACCTTTGAAGGTAGAAAAGAGAATACTCACTGGAAGCAGCATCTTCATTAACTGCGATTTAACAAAGTCTTAATTTCTCCACGGCGAGAGATCAGGAATTTGAATAGTAATTTTAGGATTAGCGAAGTATTTCCTCGGAAAGTCTAAACAGCATTATATAAATAGAACTGTCAATCTTCTCTTGAAGTTAACCATGCATCTTCTGAACAAACCAGCCCAGCGAATTAAAATCTGAATTTGCTATTCACTTATGAAAATAAAGAGGGAAAGGTTTTTAAACCCCAAAAGAATGTTTTGCGATTTTGTATGTACTTCAGAAAATTGAAGAAAACAAATACTGAAAAATGGATATTTTTAAAACTTGCATGACTCCCCCAAATTTTCCTTTAAATTTTTGAGTGAGTCCCCCCCCCTCCCCCCTCAAAATGAAATAATTCTAAATTCAGTACTAAAAGATATTCAGTGAGACAGTAATAACACTAAGGACTGAGAAGAAGCCAGAGAGTATTAAAGATGGCCCCAAGTAAATGATTCAAGCTTTCGCCAATTTTTATATTGACAGTAAGGGAGGCAATTTTGGTTACTTCAACTTAAAACATAACTGAGGAATATTTAATGTTATTTCTGTCCCTGACAGTATATGCTTTTAAAAGTTACCCCTCCATAGTTACCTAGGTAACTTTAGTCATTTTTGAAGCAGAATTTGAGATTCCTGCAAATTTACAAAAGAATTTTGTTGGGCCACACTCATTTTTTGCAACGGCCCCTCCACTTTACTTTTTTATTTTTTTTGGGATGACTCCCCCTTTTAGCTCGATATTTTTTGGATGCCCTACCCCTTCCCCCTTCAGAAACCACTGGCCCCCTTCCCCTACTCATAAAAAATGAATGGTCGCTAAGTAAACGGTTTTTAAGGAGACGATTAATCGATGTCTTTAACGTAATAATGCAAACTCTGTCTAATGAGATAATTCTCAAAGTTTTTTAATAATTTGATTTAAACTAAACAATAAAAATGTCTTTTTTAGGGAATATAAAAAAATGGGGGAAGGGAAGAGGAGGGAAGGGGTGTATTAAAAAAAGAGTTATTGAGTAAAAACTTACTATAGTACCCAACTCCAAAACCAAAAATGTTAGTTCTAATCTCCCCACATCTGTAAAAATATAAAATATATAAAATTGTTACTCTGGTTAAAACGTTTTTAAGAAAGTATTCTTAAAATTTCCAACGTTTCGGCTGGTCTCCAGTCTTCTACAGGGAAAGTGAAATAAAAGTGTATGCAAAAAAGTGCTTTTAAAATTTTGTATCTTTTGTCTAACAGTTTTAAATTATTCACGTTCTTTTGTCCTTCAGATCAAGATGCAAGTATTCTCTAGGAAGTCTTAGGCCATCATCATGGTTGAGGGAGTTTTTTGAGGTGTTGATGTCCCAAATTTCCCAAATTGTTTTACCAATTCTCGCACGTTTGTAAACTCGTTCCTGATTCCCAGGCGATCTCATTCCTTTTACATTATGTTCAGCCAAAGCGGATTTCTTAACGTCTTTCTTTTCGACTTCTTTTTGGTGTTCACCCAACCGGGTCTTATACTGTCGTTTTGTTTCCTCCATGTAATTTGTGTCGCAGTTGGCACACGGGATGGAATATATCAGCGCCCTGGTCTGTTTTTTTGATATTCGATCTTTGGGTTTCGGAAACATGTTGACATGTTGGCAATCGTTATGGGTTGTTTAAGAGCAGTTGTGAACAAATTGCCGTCGTTCTTTTGGTGAATAGTTGTGTCCAGGAAAGCAATTTTTCCCTCAAACTCCTTTTAAATAGTAAATTGGATAGAAGGTTCACTGGCATTAATGTGCTGCTGAAAAGATGATAAATCAACAGATTTTACAGCTGAAATGACATCATCAACATACCGCCTCCAAAAGATGAGTTGAGAGACTACATTTGAAATAAAGAACAGCAAGTCAAAAAATTTACTCCTGAAATTATTCACTGAAAATGACGTTGCTATAATTCCCTTGCTGTTATTGTATTAGTATAAACCTACTAGTGGACTATTGCAAATCCTGCATTTTGATTGGCTACGCTACTATTGGTCTATTAGTAATAGTCATCGAGTAGCGAAAAGATGGCGGATCAAAATAGTAACGAGCCGTGTTTATGGCCTGTTTTGCGATAATATCAGAGGATTTCATCGATAATTTAATTTGTACATCCTTTTTTGACCGATTA
>JAOBAY020119438.1:0-16416 GCA_025331085.2 Zoanthus sociatus | reverse complement strand
TCGATGTACATGGTGCCTTTCTCTTTACGGTTGTAGGGGATTTCTCGCAACAGGTCGGTGATTTGACCTCCCACGATGCTGCTGGCGGCCACGTCGCTGTACACCATCAAGGTGCGAGCTGGGGAGCCTCGTAATCGGTCATAGGCCGCATTCAAATTGGTGAAGCGCCAGTTGAAGAGGGGTGAGAACTCCACAGCGTGACTGAATGGTGCATACTGAATCCTCCGAAACAGGGGATAGAGCAACTTTTTTCCTTTGTCATTTTTATCATGCACGAAGGCTCTGTAGAAGGAACCTAAAGAACCATTGACCGATCCGTAACCGTCGTCTTCCATTCGGAGATTAGGTCCAGCCGCGAAATATTCACCAGAGACGTGTACGATCCATCCCATTTTCAACGCCAAATCGGTGCGGACCTTGAACGTGGACTCTCGGTGCAACATGATCATGTCACGATGATCCAAGACCATTTCGGACTGGTCGCCTTTCACATCCATGTAGAGGTGGGGTATGTATCGGAACCATTTATCACCACTACCTTTTTCCTGCAGAGTGCCCAAGGGTTTAAAATGACTATATTGATCTACTTTTGCACTGGGCTGTATCTCTTCCATCTGACTTATTGCTTGGCTTGTAGAGTGGTAGGACATTGAGCATTAATTTTCCAATCCATTTTCTAAACCACTTAGTTTAATAAGCACTCACAGCACTTACTTCAAGTAGTAACGCAAAGAGATGAGACTACTTTAACTGAAAATATTACTTTAAATACTTTTATAACGCAAAAACAGAGATAATGAAACTTTGCTTTCGTTTATTATTGCTCTTGCATTGGCCTATTTTCGAAACTTGGCTTTTACTCTTAAAATTACGTTACACCTAAAACAGCTAATGACACGTAATTTCATTAAATCTTAGCTGAAATGTTCAATCATTGACGTAAGGAAAGCGCTAAGCTGATTTTTGGAGCGTTTGATAGTTCCTTGCAAGAACAGTTGATGAAATTGTGTGTCAAATCAGTGACTGTACTACATTGTAAAAAAATTAGACAATAATTTTATTATTAAATGCAAGAGTTAGATGTAACTTCAAAGTCAGGTCAATAATAATAATATATAATTTATATAGCACTTAACAAAAGCTCTAACCCCCTTTTCAAATGATTACAAATTTCAACAGCAGATAAGTGATTGCCCTACATTTTACAAAAGGTAAACAGTAACTGTACTATAAAATGCAAAGATACGATATCAGATTCGTGAAAGTACTTCATTGTACAAAAGGTAGACCGCAAATGTACTATAAGGTGCAAAGATACGATATCAGATTAATGAATGTACTACATTGTACAAAAGGTAGACGGTAACTGTACTATTAAATGAAAAGATACTATATCAGATCAGCGACTGTTCTACATTGTATAAAAAAGGTAGACAGTAATTGTACTACAACGTGCAAGGATTAGATGAATCTACATCGATCAGTGACTGTACTATAGGGTATGAAAAACAGATAGCATTACATCAGTGAATGTTCAACGTCTTACGAGGAAAAAAACAGGATCTGCAACATCCGGTCAGTGACGTTATAAAATGTACATGATAAGAAAAGGGTCTGCAATCTCATATCACTGACTGCTCTACAAGGTATGAAAAATAGAAGTATCTACAATCTCATATCACTGACTGCTCTACAAGGTATGAAGAATAAAATGATCTGAAAACATATATCACTAGCTGCTCTACAGGGTACAGGGATTCTTTTTACCCTGTAGAGCACAGATCCGGGAATCCCGGATTTGCAATTTTATATTACTAACTGCTCTACAAGGTATGAAGGGTAGATGAAGGATAGAGTGATCTGCACTTTCATATCACTAACTGCTCTACAAGGTATGAAGGATAGAGTGATCTGCACTTTCATATCACTAACTGCTCTACAAGGTTTGAAGGGTAGAGTGATCTGCACTTTCATATCTTTAACTGCTCTACAAGGTTTGAAGGATAGAGTGATCTGCACTTTCATATCACTAACTGCTCTACAAGGTTTGAAGGGTAGATGAAGGATAAAGTGATCTGCAGTTTCATATCACTAACTGCTCTACAAGGTTTGAAGGGTAGATGAAGGATAGAGTGATCTGCACTTTCATATCACTAACTGCTCTACAAGGTTTGAAGGATAAAATGATCTGCAATTTTATATTACTAGCTGCTCTATAAGGTATATGAAGGATAGAAGGGCTCTTTAACATAAGAACTGCAACTGTTTTAAAAGATATGAAGAGCAAAAGGATGTGCAGCATTGGAACAGTGAGGTACAAAGAGAAAAAGCATCTGTTACATATATACTGTAAATTATAAGAAGGCGAACAATTGATCGCCTTACTGTGAAAAAGAAAACAAGATCAAATCTTTTATTAAAGATATCAGTTTTCCAAACTATTTTTAACTTTTAAATGTTGTTGTACATGCCAACTTGTAAACACGATTGTCAATTCAAATAACTATAAATTCTCCAATTAGTAATGTCTTAAGTCAAAAAGCTTAAAAGCTGGCCGAGGTTTGGTAAAAACACGTTTTTAAAAAGTCCATTTTAGTTATTGTATTTTGGACCATAACATTATAGGGAAAAAATTATTCTCTCAAACAGAATTTATTAGTCTATCATGACCACATTTATGATTTTTTCGGACAAAAGGAATAACATTTTAACCTTAAAAATTTTACAGTTGGATTAGGTGCTGAACATCGAGACTAACAACCTCGAGAAATACTCGGGAAGTTGGGTCATATGCATGTGTTTTCTATAACAGGATTCGGTCTAACAACGAAATTTTTGCTAAACATGAAAGAATCGGCAATGTTCAGGAGCTAAACTGTGCGTTCGTTGTTTTCTAACCTCCACTGCTTTGTATACTTTATACTATACAATGCTTATTATTAATTTTTCCTGAGACATTCAGCCTTTATAATTAAAAATAGTTTTGCAAGAAAATTAAACCGGAACCAATCTTTGCCTTATGTTAGGGAAACACTTTTTCTCCTCAATGATTTTAATTTTTCACTAGCAACTCCAAACGAAATAGTTACAACTCTTTTGCTCCTCTTGGCAACTTTTTTTCTACTCAAGGAATTTCGCGTGTGAATCGAAATTCAAGATAAAAATTCTTAATAAATATATTATTCTTTAATGTATTGTTTTCAATTTAATTTCTCGGAAATGTGTCATTGAAAATACCCTAGCAGAAACATTCAGTTTGAAATGCAACTTATGTGAAACAAACGTTTTTTTCTTTTAAACGGTGTTGACTTTGTTTTATACAGTTTTATGGTGTACCTTTATAACATTTGATGTGTTTGAATGGTTATCAGGCAAACATATAGTAGCTTTTTTTTTGGGGCTAACCGATTTTGTTAAAAAGAGCTAAATATTTTAAACAATGTTTTTCTAAACGAAAAATCTTTGAAATACTAAAAGAAAATATGATTTAAAGTTGTATTATTGCTGTTGAACATAATATAGATTTGATGCATTAATAATAAGGTCGGCATTTTCAAGTTAAGCTTTATTTCACTTCTTCAATTCGCCGTATCATTTTAAGGTTTGATTTTCAGACCTTCGACATTCTAAGTGACAGTGAAATGAATGATGAACGTTTTTTTTATTGTATAATCCATTTGATTCTACAGCATGTAGAAAACCATTCCTGTTTTCAATTCTTTAATAAGGGAATAAGATCCCCCTTCAAACATGTTTTGCGTACTAAGAGCAGTTGTATATGCAAGCGATTGTTTTTCACTACAGTGCCTGCAGACTGTACCAGAACAAAATTTTATTTTCTTTCTCAAACATTGATTTGAAAAAATCACACAAAGCGTGTTTATACAATTTCTTTACAAACGTTTGGTGTTTTCTGGTTTATTTAAAAGAACACGACTTTATGAAATAAGACACTTGTAGTAGTTTTACAAAAATCGAAACCACAATTTTATTCCAGATGAAGAATAAAACAGTAATTAAAGGGCTTTTTCAACGTTTTCCATTTCAGTAAAAACTATAGCTATATTGAACAAACACTCTTATGACTATGACTGGTTTTCTTGTCCTTCATTCCCAAATTAGCAAAAAAAGGGACGAAAGCCAGCCAAGTGATAACTTAGAAGACGACAGGTTGACAGGCGCTTACCTTTTTTCTATCTTCGCGCGAGGTTTACCACAACTTTATATCCAGCTGGCAATTAAAAAATCCGTCATTGGACTTGAAAATTTTCAAAACTTGTCACAGCTGTCGATTTCGCTATTAAACGAATAATTCTAGTATTAGTAAGACAGAAACGCTCACAGGTCATCTAGTTTAATTACTCTAATTCTGCTAGTTCACAGATAGCAAATGATGCTTGGAGCATACCTCATTCAAATGCAAATGTCACTTCCTAAGTCGAGTATTATTAATAATAACTTGATCTTTAGATCCTGCTTGTACAAACATCAATTTGTGACAAGCTTAATGCTCTAGAAGTTTCCTACTGGATATTTTTCACTTATTTATTCATCGCAACTCGGTGGACAAATGATAATAAGCTACTTAAAATCTAAGTTTGTTCACTGACTGAAATGTTTACTTTCGTGATTTTTTCGTTGGTTCCTTTTGAAAAACATCCTATCAATTTTGGCCAATGTCTGAAAAATATCACAAAAATCTTAAAAACATCCATCCGAAATATTTAAAGATTAACATATTGGTCTGCACTCTTGATTTTTGTGTGAAAGATTTTGTGGCCGAACTTGTGTGAAGACGACTTTTCAAAGTTACCTTAAAATACAAAGAAACCTTACAACAATTCGTTTAGGTCAGCTGTTGAAGTATTGGTCATAAATTAAAAGTTGTTAAATAGGTTTGAAGAAATGCAGTAGGTTTGAATTTCCAACAGTTTTTAAAACTAGCAGATTTATATCTTCTTTCTATGCCCTTAAAGATGAAGCCCTATATAATTGTTACCGACGGCAAGACATAAAGCACAGCAAGGTGTGGTTTTGCATTTAAATTTTAAAAAACTTTCTTTCGTGTATGTTGCTCTTCATTCTAAGCACGTTTAACCCAAATTACATTATTGAATTTGACTGCAATTTTGTTTACAGAAAAGAAAGATTATTTGGTCTCTGTCGGCAAAGCGTGTGAACTGAAAAACTGTGAAATTTGCATATTAACAGATTGTTTCGTATTTATAAATTGACATAAATACAAGTGTTTTATTTTGAATTGCTGCTCGAGCTTGGGTGAATAAAAAAGTTTTCATATAAAGTAATACCTTAAATAGAATGTTTTTGAGGAATATTAAATGCTATGATTTTTCGTCCATAGAAAATCGTTTCTTTAGTAAAAAATAGGGCTACTTTCAAATCATGATGTTTTAGCAAATATTGTGTTTTGATTTCTCAAGTAAGAAAACAACAAAGTTTTCTTTGTTAAAAAATGTTTTAACTTATTCACTAATCCTGCTATTATAATCCCAAATGGAAGACAAGAAAGACAAATTAAGAATGCCATGAAACTTAATCTTATTCTCAATTTATTTTGCGACAACTCCATTTGTAAAGTTTTCCCATTGTTATAATTATTTAAAGAGTTAAAATTATATGATATGCAAAATTGGGAAAATATACGTAATGAAAAACAGACAACAACTGCCAAAATTCTGCTCTCCTTAAATAACATGAATTGTTTGATTTTGTGTTCTTGGAGTACTTGTAGCGTTATGCGTGTGTATCTTTTAATTTAAAACCATCTGAGATTTAGGATTTCGTTTTGATCCACAGTAATTGCATGCATGTACATTGCTTGTTCCACAAAATTAATTGAAACTCAGTACGAGCATGTATTTTCTGTTCATAGTAAAGCCGGAAAGATCAATCAACTGTTACTTCATGCATTCTACTTATATTTGCCAGTCGGCCGTATTAAAAGCAACTCATTATTTAATACTCTTTCAGTCCTAAATTAATTATGACGAAGTCGTTTAATAATTTGATGGGCTAAGTAAGTTAGTCATTTTAAACTTTGTTCAAGTTTATAGGTACTAACATTAGTGACCTTTTCATAACAGTAAGTTTTTATAGAAACATTTAAGATTCGGGCCATATACAATTTTTCACGGTGTAGAGTGTTTGAACAAAAAGTTTTTCAACAAGGAAGAGAAATGCAATTACAACCTATCAGTTAAATTGCCTCTCGTGCTTTTTTTTAGTTATCTTATTAGGTGCATGCTGCCTTTGAACATTTTTCTATCGGTATGCTCTTAGAGATTTAAAAAATTTAATCAGTTCATTATGCTACGATAACTTTCCTAAATTGCGCGGCACTATTACAGTTATAACTCACTGATGAGACTGATGCGAGTGGTTTGTTTAAAAATACACTCACGCACTGCCGACATAATGAAACAAGAATTTTTATTCATGTAAACAAACAATAAACCCTCAAACAGTATCTTACACTTTTAATAAACAGCCCGAGTTCACTGTAATGCAACTGCAAGGCGTCATATAAAACACGAACAAACAACAACCCCCCAAACATTATCTAACTCTTTTAATTAACAACCCGAGTTCACTGTAATGCAACTGCAAGGCGTCATATAAAACACGAACAAACAACAAACCCCCAAACATTATCTAACTCTTTTGATTAACAACCCAAGTTCACTGTAATGCAACTGCAAAGCGCGATACATGAACAAATTTGAAGCAACATTTTGAAAAAAAAAACAAAAGAGAGCCTTTTTAGAATTAAATATATAAGCACATAATTAAAATGGGTTAGTTCAAGTGGAATAAACTAAAATTATAAATAGCTGTTCATGAAGAAAGACTAAAAAATATGATTTTAAAAAATTAACTCAAACAGGATCGTTTTCAAGAGCAAGTAGGAAAACATTTAATGAAATTTATCTAAAACTGAAGTAAAAAGAAAATTAATCATTTACCTTTTTTTTAAATCATCAGCAGTCCGTTGGGAAGTACGTTTAATGATGGATTAGAACTCAACCAATATTTTCGATTTAGTCAAAAAAAGTCAGGAATCTGCATATTTTGCTTCCAAGTATATGCCATCATAAAACAAACCAATTTCGATTATTGTAAATCGGGTATTCAGTAAATCTGCTAAATGGTTGACTTCCATTTTAGATAGAAATAACAAGGAGCTGTACATGAAAAAAGATTGAAAATAGAACAAGAAGATAATTTTCAGGACAAAGTAGCGAAACTGAAATTTGGCAAAAACTGAAACTTTTATAAGCCTGGTTCCATATAATCTCTTCGATCTCATCAGTCTCGCCGATCGCACGAAATAATGCACATGAGATCGATACGATTCATGAAATTCACACAATAGCATCGATCTCCTGGATAGAACAGTGTTCTATCTGCGCGATTGCTATCGCCCCGATCGCTTCAGTCTTTTCCGATCGCAATAGAAATGTATCCATGATAATCTCTTGGATCGCAAGAGCACTATTTCACGTGATCGACGAGACTGATGTGATCGAAGAGATTATATGGAAGCCAGGCTTAAAGTAAGAAAAACGAAAATGTAACAAATTACCTTGTTTTAGAATTCATCAGCATTCACTTTGGGTAGAAAGTTCAATGTCTTAATTAGAAGAACTCCAGCAGTATTTTAAGTCTTTTTACTCGTCGTCGCTATCTTATGAAAAAAGGTCAGAACTCTAGATCTGCCTATTTTTAATTCCAAGTGTTCGTCAAAATAAACCAAATCAGGCAAAGAATTGAATTTCATGTTAAAACATCAAACAGAAAAACTAAACAAAATTTCACAAAGTGCTGCACAAGAAATCCAAACTTCAAACCTGTTTTACAATTAAGGCGAGAAAGTTTCCGTACCTGCTTCAAAATGCCCGCCAAATCACTTGAGTGTAACTTTCCCTGGAGTAAAACTCAAAACAGTTGTTTGAATTTCGAACCATGTTTTAATACATAAAAGACAAATTGGTAACTGCCCGTGGCGGTATCGCTAGAAATCATGTTATAGGGTTTGACCAATCGCGCAGGCCAGTTGTTTACAGTAAACGATGATTGCTGTTACGCCGTCTTTTTTATGTTCCGATATTAAATGAAAAGCAATTGTTTTTTACAAAAAGCAAATTGGTCATAAACAAATAAAAGAACTTTTTTCTATAGTAAGCAATTTAGATGTTGGGTTTTTAAAACATATTATTTCGATTGTTCAGTAAAAGCTCATTATTTTTATATTTTCTACTTAAAGTATGATTTTACTCTCCATTTTTAACTTACAAAAGATCTGAAATTAATATGTTGCTGTGATTTGCTTTTAAATTGCTATTGTGCATTTTCCTTCGTAGAACGACACAGAAAATGCTTAATGCACAATGTTAAATATACAAACAACAACAACAATTGATAATAATAATAATAACAATGATAACAACAAAAATAATATTATGAAAAATGCTTACCTGTCCCAGCTCAAGGTTTCATCATTGGCAATATTCTGATACTTGAAAAGATAGTGGATGTCCGCATTAGGTTCCACGAAGTAGTAGGGGGAAGGTTGATCTTCGATTGATAAAAAACTGTCTAAACAAAGTTACAGACTTATTTTTTTCAAAACAGAATGTTTTCATCAGAGAAACATTATGCCATTTAGATTGGATTGCATGTATTCTAAACGTGGAAGAAAGGTGAGTCCTCAAAGAAAGGAGACTTATTTCTCATTTATCATAGAATAACTAAAACTCATTCTTCACAAAACGAATAGACACTACAACTAGTTGATAAATGCGGTTTGGTCAGTTCATATAAATATTTCAGTACATGAAGAAGGAACAAAGCTGAGGACTGATTGGTTCTGGCATCAAAAATGATGAAATTACTGGCCTTGTTTTGTCCGATGAAATATTTTTATCCCTTTCATTCGTAAGAAAACAGACCTGCACTAACCTTACATTTGAATTTTTGTTAAACCAAACATGTTGCTTAGCTACAAGGAGATAAACCCTTATTTCGTGCATATTACAATCTATGCAGACCACTTTGCATTTCCAATACTTACTCGCATGTTAGAGCAGTTTATTTGAAGAAAGAAGAGTTAGAATTTGTTTCTAATGGAAATCAAATTATTTGTGTCGTCACTTCGTAATTATACCAAGAAAACGAGCCGATGTTTGGATCCCGGTCACGTGATTACATTCAGCTCAATACAACAAAATACACATTTTTATTATTTTAAGAAACCCTTCATTTTATCTCAATTTATTATACTACAGACATTTTTGGACTAAAAATACGCAGTGTTAAGGCAATCGATTCATGTAAATGTGTTTGGTAACGTTGCCTATATGTAGAATGAAAATTAAAATGTTCATTTTCGGCAACATTGTGGAAAATGTTGAACAGGGCTTAAGGACAGTACGGCATGTAAGCTTCCCACTAAGATATTAAGATAGATAAAATACTAGGATATATAAGGGTATATATAAGGATATACGGCATGTAAGATTCCCACTAAGATATTAAGATAGATAAAATACTAGGATATATAGGGGTATATATAAGGGTAGTACGGCATGTAAGATTCCCACTAAGATATTAAGATAGATAAAATACTAGGATATATAAGGGTATGTATAAGGACAGTACGGCATGTAAGCTTCCCACTAAGATATTAAGATAGATAAAACACTAGGATATATAAGGGTTTAGTATCACCCAACTAGTGGACTATTGCAAATCCTGCATTTTGATTGGCTACGCTACTAGTGGTCTATTAGCAATAGTCATCGAGTAGCGAAATTCGCCGGTTTTGAAAACCGGTTATTGCTTTTTTTTTCTTTTTTTTGCCGGTTATTGCTTTTTCTGTCCAACTAGTTGAGGAATACTAAAACAATTAGACCTCTCGGCAACATGGACTACGAGTTTGAATAGTCCATTCGGCCTACGGCCTCATGGAATATCACTCGTAGTCCATTCGTCCTCGAGGTCTTATTGTTAAATAGACAATGTCATCGAGATGTAAACAGGTAATGCAATATGGCGCCCCTGCTTCGCTTCTAAGACGTTTTGGAAGAGAAACAAAACGCTCATATTTAGAAAGCCACCCCAGAGAAAATATGGTAGATAAAGGAAGAATCATTTTGATAGTTTCACTCGACAATAGTCGCACACTGTAAATATAGGAACTAACGAGACGTGGTCGCTTCAGAAACAAAAATATTTTTGTAAACTAGTATTGTTGTTCTTTTGTTTCCTTTCATAGATTTCTACAAAAACAATTAGAAAATTCGCTCTCAATCGATAGAATGATTTTGGCTTCACTTTCGTCTTTCTATCAGGCGATACAAATTGAGTGCGAGTATTTACTTGTTAAATAGCTGCTCAATAATGATAATACGAGTAATAATAATAATGATAGTAATATAAATAAAATAACGAGAGGATTAATCATTTTTAAACTTGTATATTTCAAGTTCATATATATTATGTTCATGAACCATGATGCATTGCTGTCTGTGAGACAAATAGCTAGTCAGCCAGATTAACGGGATATCTCTAATGCCGTAAAAATTTAGTTTATCCTGAGAAGTATTTCATGACCGACTGTATCAAATGCTTTCTTAAGATCTATGAAGACTCCAACAGTGTACTGATTGTTTTCAAAACCTTCATAAATATTGTTGACAAGTTCTAAGATATATAGCCATATGAGTATAGAGTAATGTGCAGCAAGGAAATCAATTGCTTCTTTGATGGGAGACATAGAAAGACCATCAACATCCTCACATTTGCTATTTTTAGACTATGAGCAATAGAGGAGAAGTGGGATTTAGAAAGAAGCAATCAACTAAGTGACCAACAAGGAAATCTTTATGAGAAAATTGAGTAGATGGAACTTTACCGGCCAGAGAGGATCCTAGGTTAGCAAAGAAATTATTAAAGTTACTAGCTATATACGCGAAGGGTCTCAACAGACTAACCGGTACTAACTGTCTTTCATATTACTAAAACGTTGTTTTCACCAGGCTATGGAGGCACGGAGACTGACATGTTTTATTCCTTGAACAGAGGTACAGAACTTGGGCAGATGTTTCCTTAAAAAATAAATAATTGAGAAATACATAATATAATAAATTACAATTAGTTAAGATTTTTAAATTAAATGTCAGTGGACAGATCCATGAAGCTGAATGTTACTTTAGCGATGTTTCTAAAGTAACTTTTATAATCATGAGGTTTACAGCTTTGTTATAAATGTGCTAGGTTTAGCCCCTAGCCGTGTTTCGCAATGCCCACACAGTCGATGAGATAGGAGATGCAATGTACCAAAAATTTTTCGACAACAAAAACGATGTAAAGTCATAACGTTGATTTATTTTCCTAATGGAGCTCGAGTGCGATGGTCTGAAATTGGTCTAAATGAGAAGTGATCCGACCAAGCCAAATCAAAATGAGTATAAAAAAGTTAGAAAATGTGTTTGGACTATATACTTTGATGTAGTTTACTGGGCTACCTGTGCACGTGAGCCCTTTGAGTGGTTAGTACTGTTTAGCCTGCGCTGCAGACACTTTATTACTCTGTTTGATAAGTAAACTGGTCGACGAGGACCTTTAGGAAACAGCAACCCACCGAACGGAAACCCCGCCACCGAAAGAAAATCCAACGAACACTATGGAAGGCCATAGTGGATATTTCTAGAATCTAGAATTATTTTTTTCAAGTTGAGATATTCTAACTTGAGTCAGGAACTAGGAAAGTTCTTTTATATTCTAATTCACAACCCGCTCAACCGAATATAAAGTATTTATCATGAAACACGTATACCACTTATTAGGGTTGCGTCCACTCAGGACGCATCCGCGTCTGTTGAGGCTGCTAAATGTACTTCCAAATAAGGTGGATACTCAACCCATGATAAATATATTTATTGAATGAAGTATTTTTACTGTGTTTGCGTTTGATGAGTTGCTGTTACCAAAAGCATTCAAAAAGTTTATTTATCAAACGAATCAAAAATGCATTCAAATTTAAAGAAATGCTCACAAATGTATTTTCGATAAATTGTATTTGACGAAAACGGCTTTTTGAATTCATGCAAACTTTGACATATTCACTTCCTGTAAGAATCTTCAATATTGTTGCCACTGACGTATACTGTAGAATTCCGAAAGTAACCGACAGGTAAAAAACGTTTGTAACTGGAAATGGTCTCTAAGAGGGCACGTACTGTATTATGAAATTTATAAGTCATTCCATTTATGCATATTCCTACAATGTAGCGTAACCAGATGAACAAAGAGTAAACAAAACAGACTACAGCTACCTTAAAGGTCAAATGCAACAAAAAATCGATTTCTGAAATAATCTGTGTACTAACTGCTACCACCTAATATACTGTACATCCTTGTTGGTAGGGTCATGGTCAGAAAACAGACTATAGCTACCTTAAAAGCGGTACGATATAAATACACGATTTTTAAAACTGTACAGTGCATTTTGATTCTTCACTTACAAACTAATTTCAATAAAATTAAATTATGCACAAACGATTCTTTAAACGTTCTTTAGTCAAGTTGTTCCATAAGGTAAATATGGTTTGGGTACTCCTTAAGATAGCTAGTGCAGACCTGCCAAGGGGAGCCAACAAAAATGAGTGAAATTGTCGATGATATTTGCATGGTTTGAATTTTGGGCTATTAATAATATCATTACCTTATTACCCTATTATTACCAAATCACACTTAATTTTCGCCATAGAAATAAAGCAGCTACAACAGAACAATGCAGATAACAACTTTATGTATAGGCTACAATGTTAACAGAGGCTAGCGGTCAGGTGCTCCAAAAATTTGTAACAAAACATTGACAAAAAAACAATGTGTAATTTCATTTATAATCGTTAAAACATAAAACCTTTTAAAAACATTGTAAACAATGAGTTATTCTTCTTATTTTGGTACTACTACTTTAGTACATCCAATAAATAGCGGGTAAAGCATCTTAAAATGGTAAAAATGTGTGACTTTAAGATAATTTTAGTAATGCGTGCGGGACAGCGTGACCAAAGCAGAATGCGTAACTTTCACGCGAAATGCGTGAAACTTGGCTGGTCTGCTATAGTGTTGGGTTACCGTTATGGGATAATGTTTTTAAAATACCGTTAATTTCGTGGTGTCGTTACTTTTGGGGGTCGTTACTTTCGGGATTGAAAAGGAGAGCAAAAAATTAAAGTTAATTTCGGAAGGTGGTCGTTTTTTTGGGGGGGTCGTTACTTTCGGAATTCTACGGTATTTTACCAAATTTACTCACTTTAGTAGAATTTGGGCCTCCTGTGTTATACTCACTCTGTCATTTTGGGCCGACCAGACGTCACGTGGCTCGGGATTGGTCGGGTTTTACCTGAAACTGAAGATCGTTCTTGGAAAAGAGATTGCTAAGATTTTAGCTAATTTATCTGTTCTGCTGTGGTTAACTCCTCGCTAACATGGAAGGTAACACCAGTAACAGAGACATATCGTGAGTATAAATGTCATTGTGCTGCGTCGCTGTTTCTACAGAAACAGTTTTGCAAAACTTTTACACCGTAATAAAAAAGGATGTTTATTAAACTGGCGTTGGAAGACCTTCGTCGGAGTGACTTTACTCTGACTAAGGACTCTAATCCGAAACTTGATTATAAACTCAGTGTTTGGGAATTCCCGTTATATTAGATGGTATTGGAAATGCTATAAACTACGTAAAATGCTTCATTTGCAAACACGTGGTATTTTAACATTCCTTTGCCGCACTTGAGGACTAATAATTAGCATTCCCACCAAATTGCCGCCATAGTTTCAAAGCATATAAAATTCAAACATAAGAATGAAAAATCTCGTTATATTTTACTTTGTAAATGGCACTTTTAAGCAATAATAACCAAATGTGACATAGATAGTGTCTTGCATTGCGGCAAAAAAAAGATATTAAGCAAATTTCAAATTTTCATTAAATAATACTATTGATACATGTAGAATTCAAACATAAAGTTTGATTCTAAATTTTTTGAGTTAAGTTCGTGTGAATTAATATATCCTAGGCTATATGTTCATTAATCATATGTTTGTTAGTGAAGAACTTAACCAACATCTTTCTAGAACCTTGGCAACGATTGACGGTGAAAAAGTAGTCAATAAAGTTGTTTGCCAGAAATGCAGTCATAGTAAGCGTGTTCTGAGTGACCTGTAGTCATGTGCATATGCTCTTACAGTACATGTCGAATAGACTGGAAGGGACAGGGGGGGGGATTGCTTACTAATTTTTATTTTTTTTTTCCAACTCTCAGAGTTTATTTAGGACCATGTTTATTATTACTGAGTAATTTATTACTGAGTAATTATTCAAGGATTCTGTTACAAAAGTGGGAAAATCACCAGAGTGTTTAATTAAATGTCCTAAAAACTTTCCCTGTAAACTGAAATTGCATTCATTATTGATAAATACAATAGAATGCAATGCATTCTAATTTTTTTTTAAAAATTAAAACTGTTCAGTTTAAAATGATATGCAGACTGAAATGTGTTTTGAGCCATTATCACATAATGCACCTCAGACCAGCTTGGCCTAAGTGCAGTTATTACCAGTTTAAATGATCCTCTGTGGTTACGACTTATTTTGAAATGTTTGCCTCTTTTCTTCATAGAAATTATGAACACATCCATTCCTTAATTTTAAGCCCCCAGTTTATCAAATTTCCCAGAACCTCTGACCCCTCCCTATTTATTACACACCTAACATTACTGAACTTCTGACCCCTCCCTGTTTATTACACACCTAAAATACTGGCCTTGGGGCAGTGACTGAATAAAAACTAGATGCCATAATAAATTAGGCCTTACTGCCCTAGCTGTTATTCTAATGACATGTACAATATATAATTTTATAGTTATGTCTGTATTAAACTTGCAATTATTTAAGATCATCATTCTAAAAGCAGAATGCTTTGAACCCTATTCAAAAATGGAAGCCATGTTTGTCTACATTCAAATTAAATTGGCATTAATTGTTTTATAAATCTTAACTCTAAAGCAGGGCTATAAGTGCAGCTAATTTGAATAAATTTCACTTTATTTGCATTTTTTCAAAACCAATATCCTTTCCAATGCCCATAAGTGTATGTTTTTTTCTTTTTCTATATTAATTTTATTGTTTAAGGTTTCTAGATTTATCTAATTTCTCTATGATTTAGTATTTTTTGCAGATATTTTTTTGTATATTTAAACATTTTTTTACTTGTGTCGCGCTGATTTTCCGAGAAATTTGTACCAGCACACAACTTAAACTTTTTAACTTTCACACTCAACTGTGTAAGCGAGCTTGTGACAACAAAAACAGCTCAAAGTGATGCTTGCTTCCCCATAACCTACATCACACTTATCCTTGTTTACCACTGACAAGCACCCACTCACAGCGACCCCAAATGACCTGACACACATACATTCAAACTAGACTTTCTGGGAAAATCAGCTCAACATGACAAAAAAACTTTTAAATACGGTCTCCACACCTTTAAGGATTTTATTTAAAAAAGGGTTAATTTTAGGGTTCAGTTCCTCTTTAAAGTTCCATTACTTGTGATATTAATTACGGGGCTACCAGTGTCATAAGCCCAGTCATAAAATCGGTTTGTTTTTCCATCTTTCTTAACCAAACAAAATGTGTATCCCACAGTTCCTTTCAGTGCCAACTTGACACATACACACATTTCATTTAATAGATAGCCCAGTGAATGCCAATCTAGGGCATCTTGTTGGTAATATATATATAGACTGCTTCTGTTGTCAAAATTACAAATTTTCACTTCAGTTCAGGTCGCAGTAGTTGCTATTAGTTTCCTTTGTAAAACTATGGTCAATTAACCGAACATTTTCACTTTGAGCTCGAGATTTCTATGGGGTGATAGTTGATGAAACCGAAGGCGGATAATCTAATTGTTTTTATGTATAGCTGTTGCCAATTTACTGCACATTCTCACTTTAGTCCATAGTTGATATTAGAGTCCTTTGTTTAGCTATTGCCAATTTACTGGACATTTTCACTTTAGTCCATAGTTGATATTAGGTTCCCCTCTATAGGTGTTGCCAATTTACTGCAAATTTTCACTTTAGTCCATAGTTGATATTACATTCCCCTGTATAGCTGGTGCCAATTTACTGGACATTTCCACTTCAGTCCATAGTTGATATTAGATACCTCTGTATTGCTGTTACCAATTTACTGCACATTTTCACTTTAGTCCATAGTTGATATTAGATTCCCCTGTTTAGCTGTTGCCAATTTACTGGACATTTTCACTTTAGTCCATAGTTGATATTAGATTCCCCTGTATAGCTGTTGCCAATTTACTG
>JAOBAY020119357.1:0-16417 GCA_025331085.2 Zoanthus sociatus | reverse complement strand
TGTAATTCGTTATATCGAGGTAGATTTTACGTTTGGGCTTCCGGATTATGTTCGCTATATCGAGGAATTCGTTATATTGAGGTTCGTTATATCGAGGTCCTATTTCATACATTTTACTATAACTTTGGCTGGGACATAGGATATCGTTCGTTATATCGAGGACTTCTTTAAATCGAGGTTCGTTAAATCGAGGTTCCACTGTATATAGCTTTAGGCCTCCAGGCTAACAAACATGTGCCCACCTACTCTAGTTAAGGTGCCCTTGTACTTCAAGAGTTAATGAAAACCCTGAGTAGTGGGGTACTTTTTCACTCCTCATCTTTGGTTTGCACTCATCATTTTGTTTTGCTTTTATTTTATTTAATTTTACTTATATTTGTGCTGATTTAAACACGTCTAATTCATAATAAGTCTGGCTTTATGGCTTTATAGCCTATGTGGTACTTTCCAGATAGCCAGCACCTTTGTTACATATTAATATCTTATAATTGTCAATGTAAAAACTAGCTTTAAGGTGAAATAAACTCTTGATATTGTTGTTGTCAAGTGATTAAAATGTTTTATTTGTTTACCATTGCTTGTGAAAGCAAGTCCCTTACAATGTTGTGCTCTTCAACAAAGAATTTTCTTGGCTCGGGCCACAAGCATGCCCCCAGGGTCCCCCTAGAAACAGTCATGTTATAGTGCTCACAAACTGCATTTCCCATCTTTGGCGCATGCTTGGCCATTGGCCTGCAAACGTCTGAGGTCCTCTCTATGCCACTGACAACCACTTCCTGTGCTGGTAGTTAGGGTTTAGATTTCTTTGTTTTAAACTTTGTATAATAAAGATAAAACGATAATTACATGATATTAAATACATGGAGAACTTGAAAAAAATACAAACCCTAGACGGGATTTGAACCCACAACCACAAAAACAAAAACAAAAAAATGTTATTTTGTTTTTTAAAAATATGACAACCAAATTTATATCCTTGGCAATCTTTTTAAAAAGTATGGTTGCCAAAAGGAAACTTATAAAAAAAACGAATCTTGGAGCACTGATCCGTGTTCTAGTCAGATGCTCTAGCCACTGAGCTGCTGGAGAGCATAATATAATTAAATCTCTCTCCATGAAGTTAATGAAACACTGAGAATGTTTTTGTTATTACATACTTGTAGTACCGAGAACTCTACATAGTTCTAGTTTAGAGTCAACTACGGCCAGGTGCTTGGGTGTAGTTATTGTATTTACTATTGTTCTTTGCCGTCGTCGGCATCATTGTCATCTTTGCTTAAGGTTCATTATGAAGCCACTACGAGGAGAGCATGTGATATTACAATTTTAGTCTCAGTAAGTGTGAAAAGTAATAAATTTCAAGTCAGAAAATGTAGTTAACACCATACTGCTTCACTATCAGACTTAAGCCATTTCATAGTCAGGCTGTCCATCTCCATTGACAATGTTCTCAATGTTCAAAATTATAAATTTGTAGAAGCTGTGAACTGTTTAATTTATCATATTAGCAAAACTTTAAGTGTGATGTATTTTGAAATGTTGAATTCAAGCGTAGAAAGGGCCTGCTATTTTTTTTACCTGGGGACTCATTGTTTTTTTAAGGACTGATTCTTTGATCAGATGGATGCACCATATAGATTTTTAATATATTTTTTTTGTTTTAGTCCCACAGGACAGGCATGGCATGAGAGACAGCATATCTTCTCAGACCGAAAAAACTGTTATGGTTCTCAATAATTCAAAGCAAGAGGCATCCCTGGATGGATTAAAGTTGGAAGGAAAGAAGAACGAGAAAGAGTCTGAAGCTAGCGTTAAAGACCAACACGACTCCAATTCATCAACTTTTGAAACCGTGGCCAAAAGGGTGCAAAGAGTACCAGATGTTGTAAAGTTTGCAGCTGATAGTTCTGTTTCGGATGATACTTTACTGGATACAACTGAGGATAAACATGAAGAAAAGAAAAGCCATACTGAAATCCAGGGGTGTACAGAACCTTCATTACAAGTTAAAAGGAAAATTAAAGTGGTCAAAAAACGAGAGGTTTGTGGAACCCCCAAATATGATCAGGAAAGACAACGAATAAAAAGAATTGTTGAAGAACACAACCCTGCATCGAAGAGAATAGGTGCGTACAAAAGGGACTTGAAGTAATGTGTGATAAACAAACTATCGTCGTAGCGGATTTTGAAAACGCTAAGCTAAGCCTTTTTTTGGAAAAGCTAGCTTTTCCCAAATCCTACGGCGATGATAATTTTTTTTATCACATATTACTTAAAGTTTGTATCCACTTGCCGACGCATTGGATACTTGGTTTTTTTTTTGAAAAACTATCTACTTAAAGTTTTTATAAAAAGGGCTGTCAACATGGTATTCACTACTCCTGGAATTTTTAAATTTTCTTCCAGAGTCCTGGAAATTTCTTGGAAAAGCAGATAATTTTCCTGTACTCCTGGAAAGCTCCTGTAATATTAAGAAACATTTTCGTAATTAAAAAAAACCCCTACAAACACATCTTACTTATGATTGTACTTTTTGTATTTTACGTAGACTCAATTTCAGTCGCTAGTACTGTAACAGAAATGACTTGGTGAGGTTTTGTTTTTTCTGAGAAAAATTTTTTTTTTTTGTGTCATGGAAAAATAAATTCTTTACCCTGGAGAACTTGTGGAAAACTCCCAGAATTTTATGATCAGTCAGGGAGCAACAGGAGTCAACCTGTGGTAATGGGTGAGGTACACTCACACTGTTTTAACTGGGCTTTTTATTCCTTGTAAAGCAAGTTATAAAAAAAAAATTTTAAAAAATTGCTGTAGTTACGCACTGACTGGTTACTTTATCTATTTATCTAATATTTAACGGTTAGAAAGAAAGTGTCCCTCAAGTTGAATGCTCTGAAAAAATTCTGAGTCATTGATGGGAATCGAACCTGCAACCCTCTGATTACCGGTCAGATGCTCTACCCACTGAGCTACAGAGACTCACATAGGGAGGCAGGTCACTGGTTAAGTTCTTGTACATTTCCGCTATACATACGTCTCGCATCTGCTCGCTCGATATGTCCAATAGTCATATTTACTGTATGATTCTATTCCTCCAGTGATGATATATCGAAGTATGCAACTCAGTTGTAAAGTTAGAAAGAAAGTGTTCCTCGAGTTGAATGCTCAGAAAAAATTCTGAGTCATTGACGGGAATTGAACCCGCAACCTTCTGATTAGCATAGTCTCGCATCTGCTCGCTCGATATGTCCAGTGGGAATGTAGAAGAACATTCAACTCGAGGAACACTTTCTTTCTAACTTTGCAACCAAGTTGCATACTTCGATATATTATTTAAGGGTTAGTTACTTTTAGCTCATAGTTTATTTACAAATACACCCACACCCTGGCAATATAATGAACGAAAAATCTGAATAATGCGCGATGCAAAGTAAAGAGAATCAGAGTGCATTGAAAACGATTTTGAGCTCATTATATCGCCAGTGCATGGGTGTATTTGTAAATAAACTACAAACTGAAAGTAACCAATCTTTTAATATGCAATCTGAGTTCACTGTATGGCAAGGCGCGCTTTACACAATTTAACAAACTTCAAGCAAGAGTTGAAAGAACAAAAATCTCAAAACTAAATAAGAACATAATTAAATGACACATGAAGCTCAAATAGAATCGCAAAAAGCTGTACATAAAGAAAGATTTTAAAAAGATAAAACATTTTAAATTTAACACGAAGAAGATAATTTTCAGAAGCAAGTAGTGAAGCATTCGCTGAAATTTGTCAAAAAGGTGAAATTAAATAGTAAAAAAAATGTAGCAAATACCTTTTTTTAGAATTAATTAGCATGTCCTTTGGGAAACGATTTCAATGTTTTAATAAAACAGAAGAACACAACCAATATTTGAAGTGATTTCACACGTTGCCATTCCAGATTAAGTACAAACTAAACAGAATCGCCATCTTGAAGTGAACTTGTGAAAAGAAGTCAGGAATCTGCATATTTTCGCTCCCAAATGTTCACCAACATAAAACAAACCAATTTTGATAATTGTAAATCCAGTATTCAGTAAATCTGGCAAAGGGATTGCATTCAAATAACGTAACTACGCATGCACAGCTAGGTACCAAAGAAGCGGCAGTAGTGGACAGCTGTTTCGCTCTTATTAGAGCTCGTCAGCACTACAAAGCCTCAGCCTGGGATTGAATTCTATTTTAAAAAATCAAACAAAAAAAACTGATTAAGAATGTCGCAAACTGTTACACAAGCAACATGAACTTCAAATGTGTTTAAAAGGCGGGAAAATGCTGAACGTGCACCAGAAAGCCCACCAAATTATGTAACTTTAGTATATACTCTGATAAAGGATAACTTTTGTTGGAGTAAAAGCTCAATAAAAATCATGTTGGTTGATACAGGCAGTGGTTTGAATTTTTTTAAAGACTCAGCCATAGGTTATGATTTTTTTTTTGCCACATGGTCATGCAGGTTAGTGACAGATAATCCGAAATCACGTGAGTGTGTTTCTTAACGCTTGGGAAGTGGGGTACACTAAGTGGGAAAGCAGGTAGACCTGGAGTTGGTATGAGGTCATCAAGTGCCGAATGCTCAAGTATCTAGAGAGGTCTGGGGAAATCCCCAGAATTTTTTCAACTTTTGAGATGGGAAAACCGGTACAGCTTTTGTGGGAACGTCGGTACAATTTACCGGTGTACCGGCCTTAAGAAACACACTGCACGTGATCGTTTCTGACCAATTGCAGGTGCGGATTTTTTACAGTGAATGAAGGTTGTTTATTAAACTTGTTTAGAGTATTGTGTTGCTGTATGTCCTTATCATGGTAATTTTTGAAATTTTAAATCTTAATTGAAGTCCATGATTATAATTATTAATTTACTTTCCAGGATTGACTTTGGTTTAAATTTCATAGCGATCTTTTGTGCGATAATGGCAGTACATGTAACGTAAATAATTGTTCAATTACAGCTTAAACATTTGATTCCTATCAACAGCTATCTAAAAATGGTAGAAGAAAAAATATAAATGATTGTAGTTTTTATTTCCAGATTTTTTTGTTGTACTTTATTATTGGTTAAAGATGTTTTAGACAAGTTTGAATTTTCACTAAAATTTTCTGTATGTGATTGGTAGGCGAAAAGAGACGGAGAGATGAGGTGAGCTCACATTCATGTACAGAATCGGTGGCTCAGAGAAGCAGCAGCTCATCTGATGGTGATTCAGTTTGTGTTCAAATGGACTCACCTACTGCTAAAAAACCAAGACAAGTGCATGCACGTCCTTATGAAAGTCTTAAGATAACCATTGTTCAAGGTAGGTGATTTTTGTTTAGGAGAGGATATATAGTATAACAGAAATATCAGAAAATAGTCGACAACATTACTATCATCATTTCATTTAATTAAGGATATTACATGGTGGCGTGAGCATATGAAGTTTATCTTCGAGTGGTAAAAATATTTAACAAGTGAGCGCAGCGAACGAGTGAAATTTTTTTTCCACGAGAAGATAAATTTCATATGTTTAAGCCAACGTGTAATTTTCTTTTTTATTACATATATCATGAGTGTTTCGAAAATAAAAAAAAGTAGACGAAAAAAGACAGGAAAAGCAAAGAAATAACGTCAGCGATACTGTATCTTCACTAGTGAGGATATGGAAAATATGTTACTCATATCCCGGATGTAGTTTCATATGAAATCTATGAGTGGCATATTTAACAGTAAAACAGTCATATCTATGTAATAAAAAGTTTTATATGACCTAAGAGTGAGTAAGAAGTTATTTATGCCTGTTTGCTCGCCTCTTAGCTCGCTGTATGGGCATATAGTTTTTGGCTTCATGTAACCTTGAGTTAAAAGTCAAACATGTTTGATATTTTTTTGACTCATGAAGCGAACATCTCACTGTTTGCTTTGAACTTGCTCAAGATGCTTAAAGCAAACAGTATCAATAGCAGCAATGTTTTGTCACATGACTTTGCCTATGATTGCGGCATCTAGCAAAGTAGTTAGCCTTCATACAGAAATTCAGAGAAAGAACAGATATAAGATGAAAATGCCAGAAATGCGACTCTTTGAGGAAAGCTGCCCAAGAAGCCATTTCCTAAAAATTATTTTTTTAATAGCCTTTCTGTTTAGTTAAGTTCTTTAGCTATTTTTTCATGTGCTTAGGTCATAGGTCAATAGTTTTGTCCAAAATATATTCGCTAGTGACACTTTATAAAAGTAAATACTTTGTTTAAAGTCAGTTGCTAAGGAAGTGGTTGCCCATTCTTCCTAGCCAGAGGCTAATGTTTAATCACTCGATGGCTCAGATTTTGGTGTGAAATCGAATTTGCAGAGGGGAGTACCCAGAGAAAAACCCTCGGAGTCAGATTGAGATCGACAAATCGCAGCCCACATGCGTAGCCCAGGAAGTGATCCTGGGTCATAGAGGTGGGAGGCACGACTGATGACCACTATGCCAACCTGATTCCTCTAATTGCTAAGTATTGGCTTGATTACAGGAGCTGTCAATCATACATAAACTTTAATGTATAACATGAAACAATGCCTGTGTCACAACATTGACATAATTTATGCTTAGTGTCACATCCTTTATACATGTTTATAGATATTTGATTGTGAATACATTTCAGTTGTTAATGTAGATTTCCTTCCATGACTTCGGAAAACATACTTGTCATCATCCTTTCTAAATACTTGACCCAACTATCTCAAACTTCCTTGCCGAACAGTTTCAACAATTGTATCCTTCAGTACTAATCTTTTCATCAACTGTCTTGTGTTCATTCTATCAGCCAACTTCACAACACACATCGTTTGAAGCATACGTCTTTCTGCTCTTCTAAAAATTTCCTTTTCAACTGATCTTAATTACCACCCATGTTTTTGATCAGTATGTCATGACAGGTCTTACAAATGTCGTGTAGATATTCTTCCTTTAAGATTCCAAGTGTACCTTTTCCCACACAACATAGACATTAGTATTAACTGTCTTCCAACCCAGACCTATTCTCCCCACTACCATTTATGCTGTCACCCAAATAACAGAAAGTATCCACTCTCTCTAATTCACTTGGGATGTTGTTTGTTGGTGAGTCCTGTTCCTCATTTTTAGCAATTCCTCTGGTGCAAACTGTACATAAACTGAAAAATGATGCAAATGTATTGTTTACAGATATCTATATAGAAAATAACTACTGTTTTAATGTTAGAAATTTGCAAGTGTGATCAACTTGTATGGTCCTGAATTGAAATTTCTCACCCATTCCAATTCATGTACATCATAAATTTTTTCACTTACCCCTAATATTGTACAGCAGAATTTCTTCCACCAACGCTTATTACTGTACATCAGGAATTTTTCCTCCCAGCCCTATTATTGTATACAAAGAATTTTTTCTCCCACCACTATCATTCCAGCCATCCCATCAAACAATCTACACTGACTTGAAAATAAGATTGTGGCTACTAAAATAAAGTATTAAAAATAATTTCTTTTAACTCATTTCATAATATCTATAGTGTTACTGGTTAATTCAGGATTTTCTATATTAATGTTTTAAGCAGCCAGTGTTTTACGGTTATGGGTATGGAGGACCCACACAATTGACTCGATAACTAATTAAAATATCCAGCAAAACATTACAGAGAATTAGAAGTCGGTAACCTTAAAATGCAGCTGTTCACTCTGTTAAATAAATAATACCCATCCCTGATAACTATGAATATCCCCTTGGTCAACTCAAGTATCAAGTTCTTTAAGTTGTTACAGTAATATCTTTGTCCAACATTCTTGATCAGGCTCTCTCTCTATATATATAAACAGTTTTCAGGTCGTTTAAATACTGTCTTAAAATACATTCCTAAAGGTTAAGTTATTGATTGAATTCTTAGGGGGCATCAGGCATCCCTGGAGATCCCGGAAAGTCCGGATCAAGGGTAAGTCATTGAAGCCATTCAAGGCTTTTGTTTATTATCATCTATCCAGCGGGAATGTATACAAGAACTCAACCAGTGACTCAGCTCCTCATGGTGAGTCTTTGTAGCTCAATGGGTAGAGCATCTGATTGGTAATCAGAAGGTTGCAGGTTTGATTCCCGTCAGTGACTCAAAAACATTTTTCTGAGCATCCAACTCGTGAAACACTTTCTTTCTAACTTTATAACCAAGTTACATACTTCCATATGTTATCATTTGAGGAATAGAATCATATAGTAAATATGACTATCGGACATATCGAGTGAGCAGATGCGAGACGTATGTCCAGTGGGAATGTATATACAAGAACTCAACCTGTGACTCAGCTCCTCATGTGAGTCTTTGTAGCTCAATGGGTAGAGCATCTGACTGGTAATCAGAAGGTTGCGGGTTCGAATCCCGTCAGTGACTCAGAATTTTTTCTGAGCATCCAACTCGTGAAACACTTTATTTCTAACTTTATAATACCGAGTTACATACTTCCATATGTTATCATCGTTATTCTTATCGTCATCATTTTCATTAACTTCATTATCATCTACATCTTCACAAACTCCATTATCTTCACCAACATCATCTCCATGAAAATGTGACAAAGTAAACCACTCTGACAGCCAAATTATACAACTTCAACCCCCGCGGTAAGGCGCTCGACCGGTTTAAAACATTTATGGTCCTCGACAGCCCGTTATTGTCCACGATGCCAAATCTGAGCATCCGGTCACCTCTGGTGTGTCACAAGGCTTATAGTGGGGTCGGTGAGGGTAATTTGTAAAAAGCTGAATCCAGAACACGACTACAGTTTACTGGGTCAGCGGAAGTAGATCCATGTTAGCCCTATAGCCAACCATAAGCCTTAGCCTAGCCCGAAAATTATTCAACTTGCACAAATGGAAAGTTTTATAGCCGTGATTACAGAAACGTCAGTGATATACGTTTTTCCACTGACCTAATATGATGTAATCGTGTTCTGCATTCAGCATTCTGGAAATTACACCCACCCAACCGAGGCCGGTACTTTTTGTCCTTTACGTAAACAGCTTACCAAAAGCAGTCTATTGCAAGTTTTGTTAATGACTGAAAACCTTATTGTCGCATGGACTCAACATTTGATTCTCAGTCCGTCTACGGGAAGATGTGGAGACTAGAAGGCTGATCTGTCGAGTCTGGACTCGACAAGTTCAAATTTTATTGATTAACTTGCAAAGATTACCAATTGAATTGCAATAATTTACAAAAGAAAGACTCTAGAACTTGTTAAAAATGATATCTGATGACCTTACTGGGAAGCACCAAACCGTCGACCAACACTTCGAGGCCAAAAGCGTTTTGGCTACGCACGCAGAAATACATTAGAATGATGGCAACTCAAGTATGCATGGGCATCTTAATCTATTGAACTAAAGCAAAAGTAGGGCGAATTGAGAGGCGTGTAACTATCATCACTTTTAACCTTCCCTTTCTCAGTACGGAGTAATATGAAGATCATGTTATTTAAACAACTCTTCTATTATTAGGTTCCTGGCATGAAATTTCGACTTAATGTTTTCCGGCAAAGCGGTAAATGGCCACATATTTATCATTCGAGACGTTTTACCCAAACCAATGGTATGGCCCTGCCTTACACAGGGGTTTCAATAACATTAGTTATAAGCGGCCATTGAAGGTTTAATAGGTGGCTGTGACGACCAACTTCAGTGGTCGTCGTTGTTGTTGTATTTGCTTTTTTTAATGGATATCATTTTTATTTCATTAATGAAATCCAAACAGACGGCGGTAAGAGGTCCCACAGGCGGCGGTAGACCCCCGGTAACCGGCTTTTATTGAAACCCCTGCTTACAAGATCCACCAGTAATACTAACACTGTCCTTTTCTGCTCAAGACGTTGCAAGGCTCTAACTCTCCAGCAGTCACAAACATAATTACCCGGTCTTGCTCCGTTTTAACCCCCCGTCTGTAAACATCTTTAAGAAGCTAACTAGCCAGTACACTTAAACTCTCTACAATTTATATGTTACAGACAATCTAAGTACGGGGCGCACTGCATGTATTTGCCCTTATTGTATAACAAAGCACGATTGCTATCAGGGCAAATCAAATGTTGTTTTAGTTATTTTTGTAATATTACATTACAGCACTATTTGTTTTATTTGTACATTAAGCTTATTTTATTTTATATATGTTAATGTATTTCAAGGGCCACTAATCGACGTATGCTGTGTAACAACCCGGCCAGAATTTTCTCTCTGTTTATTTCTAGTTGTAACGTTGTTACCGTATGATTTTATATTTGGTTGAGTTGATTTGGTAAAGCTTAATACAAATGATACATCAAAACTACTATATTCAGTTTACACAGCTTTCCGTATAATCGCTGGGATCCCCCCTGAGGATCGCTGAAATAGTGATCCTGGCGGTTTTTATATGGAAACCAAATTTCACAATCTGAATGATTGCAGCAATCAAGATCGGTTGGATAGATCCAGGTTCCATTTCAACGATCGTAGCAATCAAAAGCAATCAAGATTCATAAGAAAAAATAAATGGAAGCCACTTAGCGACTCAAGCGACTGAACGTTAAATGTTAACTCAGTGTTTACGCATCATGATGTTTCTATGAGGGGTCATCTCCGTCCAAATCCTGTTTCAAATTCTATTTTGTATCTTCTATTACTTTCCACCAAATTCTCTTCCCGAGATATTAGCAAAGACAGAATAGAAATTAGAAAATAAAAATGTGCGTTCTGGACGAAAATAAGATCTTCCGGCGTCCAAGGCCAGCACTTTGTAGTAGGATTTTCTCAGGGTGAGAAAAGACGATGTTAGCTGATTTCAAAGGTAAACAAAAAACATCGTTCAGATAAAAGACGATACGTTTTACAAAAATCGAGCAATCATTTTTAACCAGCATTACAAACAAGAAACTGCAAAACATTGAAAGAATTTATTTTTGAAAATGAGGCAATAAAACACACGGTTTTATAAAAAAACATACGTTTTCAGTGTATGTGATAAGAATCCGTTCATGTAGGTGTGACATTCTTGTTGATTGTTCTTCTTTTATATGCCAGTAATGTGCGCATGACATCAAGCATTGCTTAGCTAGTACTTTTGGGAGACGGAAAAAAATGAAAAGAATGGTCGTTCTTGTTCAGATTAAGTTTGGCAATAACAATGGCCTCTAGAATGTCTGTTTATACGTGAGACGAGATCACTTTGTGTACAGAAATTTTAATAAATGAGTTGTATACAGGTTGAAAACAAGAAGCGGCAAGAAACGAAAGTTCTGAACATAATTAGCTAGAAACCTTAGTTGACAGCACCTTGTATCTGCCTACAAACAAGAACTTCTGAACGAAGAAAACATTGCTTGTTCATAGTGGCACCGGTCATAACGTCCCAATCTTTTCAATGTCTCCATTCGGTCAAAGTACTTGTTGTAGTACCATCCGTAGCCGTTTCTTAAAGTTACATATAGTAACCCTTATTGTTACAAAAACGCCATAGGTGATATGACCAGATATCACAAATCCAAATTTCTACTTTACCTTTTTTTGGCGCTAAGTTTAATTTTGATTTTCAATAGTTTTGTATTGTTCAGCACCTGCGTTCTCTTTGGCCTCTTGTGCTTTTTCAATCTGATACGCTCGCTCCAGCTCTTTTTCTTTTTCAGTGTTTTCAGAAAAATTGTTTATCAAACAGTACACCACCAAGATGACAATACATAGAACGCCAAACACGATGAATGTAGTTTGTGCACCATAGTGGTGGACCATTATTCCCCCAATCACTTCGCCAGCGCCGTAACCTAGTCCCCAGTGCACAGCATGAAGGATGCACTGCATCGTGGTTGCAGCTCCTGGACCCGAATTCAAACTGACATATGATAGACAGGCGGCCCATACGGCTGCAGTTGTTATACCAGGCAGTAACTCTACGGCTAGGACCATCCACGGGTTCGGTATAAAGGAATAGTAAAATAATCGAACAGAGTAGCATATCAAACCTAAATACAGAACACGTGCGTGCCCGATTTTCTTGATTAGTTTGGCCGACAGAAAGTACATACTTACTTCTGCAAAACAGTTGACCGCAGAAATTATACTAAAAAGTAATTGAGTGCCACCAAGGTCTTTGAGATGCCAAAACAAAAAAGTCTTAATAAAAGCCATTAAAAACCCCAGGTACAAAGCGGTGAACAAAAACATGAGATATTTGGGGCTTTTGAGAGCGCGCAAACCCACACTTAAACTAGCGCTGTTCGATTTTCGTTTTTTATCATCAAAATGAAAACGCGTTGCAGCAAGCAAAGCTAAAAACATCAATGCTGCAAAAGTGTAAAAGCATGGTATATAGTCAACGATTTCATAGCTTTTATCGTTAGAACATTTGTGTGTCGTACTTAAAGAAGCACCAACTACAAAAGCCCCGATTCCCCAACCAATTGATCCCGTCAACCTTTGCATGCCATATTTGTGTGTTTCTCCCCTGAGAAGCTGAAGAGTGGCCGTGTCAACCAATGCTAGCGCAGGTGCTGATACTAAAGTACCAAAACATGTTATTAAGAATAGTGCTAAGAAACACTGTGTTGTGTCGACATGCTTTTTCACCTCGACAACATCCAAGTTAGTGATAAACTCTAAAGGCCAAGGGCTTTCCCCTTTATAGAAATAAGGCAATAAAGCGTCGTCGCCGAGTTCCACCATTTTATCAATTTCTAATCCTTCCATTTCGGAATCCGGATCATCGATAATTGGATGATTAAATGCTTTCAAACGTGAGTGTGTTATTCCACTGAAATTGCACATTCTCTTCACCACAAGTTTCTTTTCTTTTGGACCTGGTACTAAACACAGAGAAAACGTTGATGTTATCAGCGCGATCATGGAAATGATCAATACCACGCGACTCTTTTGACACTTGTCGACAATAGCACCCCAGATAGGGATAACAAGAAAGTTCACGAAAGGCTTAAGCCCCATTAAAATTCCAACTTCACTCGGTGATAACATCAGTTGCTTGAAGTACAAAGCCAGATAAGGAAGAAGCGATCCCCATCCAGAAAAGAAAAAGAAATAAAACGCTTTAGGAATTAAGAGCGTTCGGTTTACATGGGGACAACATTTTTCACTGTTTTTATCTTCTTGACTTCCTTTGTCAGAACTGTCTAGAATTGGCTTTTTCTCGTCGGAAGCCATATTTCAATGTATTTTTCTTTATAAGTCACTGTTATCTGAGTGATTTTAATGAGTAAGAAACTTTGAAACCAATGGCATTTTTTGTGAACACGTAAGGCCCGGTTTCCTTGTACTTTGTCACCTAATTCGCTCTAGGTGAATTGTTCTTGAATAACCTTATGTATTATTCATGACCATGAAGGTCGTTCACGTAGTTTACTGAGATGATATAGTTTACTGGTTTTATTGAGATGATCAGATCACAAGCGGACTGTCAAGCATTTTTGTGGTAGGAAAGATGGAGAATTGAGTTCAAATGCTGTTCTTTGTTGAGTAGCTTAATATGCTGTTTAGAAAGCGATATCAAGTTGAGATACTGCAGGTTTAGTGTAATAATTGTAATGGTCCAGTGAACCACTTTACAACAACCAGCATCGCCAATAAACAAAGGGAGGAAAAAGCGATTGTGTTAACCTTAAACTTATTCAACTAACAATTGCTTTATATTTTGTCAACAAAAAGCGAACTTTATTTAATGAAAGTTATTATTATAACGAGTATTGAAAGAAAGCGATTTTTCAGCGGAAGAACAGTCCAACGAGATGGTTAAAAATGAAACTCGTGAAGCTATTTTAGGGCACGACTCGTAAGTCTAAAACAACAAACAATATAAATACCGGTATCTTTTTTTAGTTCCTGTAGACAATACTAATAGTATAAGTAATAGTTTGGTCTACTTCTTCGCTTGAATGTTTTTTTCTCAAACACAAGCAAAACACTCGTTAATCCCAAATATAAATAAGATTAATAGTTTTCATCCAGCTGCCAAAACTTTCATTTAAATAGCATTTTACTTAAAAAGTTAAGTTTACGTTTGTATAACATTTGATTCCTGTATGGGACTTCAAATGCATCTGTCTAATTTGTAATGAAATCAAAGTCGACTTTTCAAAAAAATAAAATCAACCGAGGTCGACTTATTTGAAGATATTGAAATAAACTCTGGCAAAGCCTTATCGTTAAACAAAATACAACACTCTAATTAGAATGTATTATACATTTAAAATACAAGTCTGACAAATTGATTTGAGTATGTATATAGTAAGAGTAAGTTAGATGCCCCTAGACCCAGTAATGACCCGCCAGTCATTACTCTCTCCTTTTAGAAATTTATGACGATACACAAATAGTGGAACGGTAGTAGCAGTGTGCTTGTTGTTGCTTTGTTGGACAAGTGTTCCATGTTTTTTGAGCCCTTTCTCGCGTAGCTTGCTGATTCTCTGAGGTCATGTTATAAGGTAAGAAGCGACCTATTCTTACGGCATGACGGTTAAAGTGATACAATTTGTTCAGTACTAGTAGAGCACAGGAAAGAACGATTTTGGATGGATAAAGTAATAAGCTCACTATACAATCGTATGCTTCATGTAGGCTCGTGACATGGTATATATATATATATATATATATTTGTTTGTTTGTTTGTTTTGTTTTTTTTTGTTTTTCTCGCTGATCGCTGAATAATTTAAAAATTTTGATCCCAGATCCCAAACTTTGAAGATTTTTGATCCCTGGTCCCTGATCCGACCCTTTTGGTCCTGATCCCAAATTCCCCTGATCCGGCCCTATTTTAAGGCCTGTTCCCTGATTCCATATACCATTTTATGACCCTGTCCTTGACTCGTCCATGACTTCTCCACTGAAGTATCTTATACATACATGAACTTGCACGGTATTCCAAACTTTCGACTTGCTCTTGACTTCCAGCTAGGTTTATTGTGAAATTGATCTTGCCATTTTAGATGCAAACTGCTCTTTCATTCCCTTCACTGTGGTATGAATGAAGTTAGAAAGGTGTAAACCATCCCATGTGCCTCGCTTTGCGTGAATGTCTGGGTTAAGCGATTCTTTGAATGGACTGAAGACTTGCTAAGACCTCAACTGTGCCCTTAATAATCAAATGGAGAGTAGTTTTATTTTGACCAACCGCCTTATGAAAGCAGAGCATGATTTGCTGATCCATACATTTTTCACTCCTTTCCAGTGACAGCCCAAACTGTTTTTGTTTCATCTTGGTGGAGGTGCAGTTTATTTTTTTACTGACTTGATTTGGAAACAATACTGCTTCAGTTCATTATGTTGTACATACATGTGAAGAGCTCTGTGTTCACTCGTTAAAGAAACATTTAATTTCTTTTTCTGAGCAGGTTTTTCACAAACTTTGCCCGACTCTCCAGTTTTAGTATCTGTTGTTTGCTCCTTCCGTGAAACAAAATTGTTTATAATGAGTTAATGGACATATTATTAGATTTTTATATCGTGTCCTATCTCTTTTCATTCTCCATTGATTTTAATTATTATTTATGTATTTATTTGTTCTTAATCTTTCTCTCTTATGTGCCTTATGCAAGCGCGTTCACGACCATGCTCTCTTGTGCTCTTCCACCTTTGCCAGCTGTCATAAGTGGCGTATAGAACATCAATGGATTTGGGTTTCCCGTTCAGTCTTTGATATTGCTGATGTATGTTTGTCTCTGGCGTCCCCTTGCAATTGCTCTCTTAACTTTTATTTTGCCTGTTATTGCAAGATTCTCCGTGCCATTCCTTCTCATCACATGTGCAAGGAATTTCAGTCTTCTTGATCCGATAGTTGCCATCAATGTTCTTTTCGTTCTTGCACGAGTTAGCACTTCTTCATTTGTCACTCTGTCAACCCATGATATCCTCAATGTTCTGCGTAGGAACCACGTTTCTGTTGCGTGGAGTCTCTTTTCCATATTGCTGGATATTGTCCATGTTTCACAGCCATACGCAACACTGACCATATATAGCATTTAAGGATTCGCGGTCTTGTTGCCATACTCATTCGGCTGTTTATCAATATGGTCTTTTTCTTGTCAAAATTCTCTTTGGCTATGGCAATTCGTCTCTTTATTTCATGGTCTGACCTGCCATCTGATGTTCTTAATAAATTAACATTTAAACTTTTTAAACTATGAAATAGCCATTGAAAGGAGATGAAATAAATATATGAAATAAAATTACTGTCCAGATAAATATAAAGCGGCTAGTTATTGCACGGAACATATGGCCATTCTTTCTTTCATCTTAACAAAGCGGATGTTTTGAGATATTTAGCGCCTTATATATAAAAACAACAAAAAGAATAGAAAGCAATCAATCACAATCACTTTATTCGCTTTTCTATTTTTAAGAAAATATTTTTACGATTTTTTTATATATA
>JAOBAY020119259.1:0-16418 GCA_025331085.2 Zoanthus sociatus | reverse complement strand
TTTCATTTGCTTGAAAGAGACCATAAAGTGTCTATATGGCCAATTTTTTTTCGGTTTTGATATCTCTAGAAATATTTCAAATCTCATATTTTTGCCACAAAATCGTGTTTAAGTACCCGCGCCGGCGAGGCCAACCAAGATGACCGGGAGCTGCTAAGTCTGGGTCTAGCACAGGCCGTAACGTCACTCAGGGATTGTCTACTCTTCATTTCAGTGAATATTGTTTTTTTCATACAAAATCGATCATTTTTTGGCATAATCTGCAAAATGATGGAGTTTGTAGGGAAATACAATGAAACATCGAAATGAACTTGCGGAGAAAGTAGACAATCCTGAAGTGACGTCACGGCCTGTGCAGAACCCAGACTTAGCAACTGCCGGTCATCTTCGTTGGGCGTGGCCGGCGCGGGAACTTTAAAGCTCAATTTTGTGGCGAAAATGTAACGGAATCGAAAAACATTTTTTAGAATACTCTTCTTGGCATTCTAGAGATCCCAAAACCGAAAAAAAAAAAAAATTGGCCTGATAGAGACTTCAAAAGGCTGAAGCGGTTGCTTCTCAGTTGGACTATAAGCTACTGTTAATTACTGATATCACGTTAACTATTATCCTTGAATACAAATGTTTCCTAGCTTAAGGTTTTGTGAAGAAGGTGCTGTTTCCATTATCATTCTTGTAAATGACGATACAGTTCAATAAATGTATCGGCAAAAAGTTTCTTTAGCTGTGCTCGTTTATACTTCAGGGTAGGTGTTAATAAACCGTTTTCCACTGTGAAGAGTACAGAGTGGAGAGCAATAGACTTGACCTAAGAATGGGGCAAATTTTTTTTTAGAAACACATGTTATCTGGGGCCAACATTTCAATGCCAAGAGTTTTCCAATACATTTTCTATTAAGACTTCAGGAGAAACTACAGGCAACGGCTATTGAAATTAAAGAGGGTTTAATACAGTGAAAGACAGGCATTACATTGGGGAATTTAGATATAACAAACAAAAGATAACTTGGAAACTGTTACAAGAAAACCAAAGGGATAACAAAGGAATATAGGAATTACAAAAAAGAAACACAGATTACCGAGGGTTTACTACATTGGGAACAGCAAATATGTTTGAGTCTTGTCTGAATTCACGACCAGAAGGTTTAAAGTAAGTACTATCTGTTTGACTAGATGTTTTAATGAGATTTCTAGTAATACACACCTGCTCAAATGATTTTAATCCTTCTCGCTTTCCTTCTGCAATCATATCGTCGTAAATCTTTTTCTTGACAGCCTGAAAAAATGAAAAAAAAAAAATACCATGACAACTTTTCAATTTTGTTAACCTTCCTATAAACAGAAGAAGTTAAAACTTATAAAGCTGCGTCAAACCATTCAGTGTAAACGTTCTTTGTATACTGTTTTGAGTGATGTATGGTGTCATATTTTAATAAAATAATTTGGATAGTACAAGCGTTTTGATTGGTCTACAAGTGTGTTTTCATAGCGCTATAAAGAACGAAAATGACGTGAGCAATATGGTTGGTTGTCTCCAAGTTGTGAGAATTTACAGTTTCATGAAAGAGTATACTTATGCACTTCGTATATCGTTTTCCCCTTTGTTAAGACGGAAAATGATTTTATAAGAAATACAACATTTTCTCCTTGCCTGCATAGCCGGGTGAAAAATTAGGCAAAGTCTGTGAGATTCTCACTGATCTGCTCTCGAATTCTCCCAAAGTTTGCCCGGGTTTTCACCAGGGTGATGGAGGCACGGGGAAAATGTTTTATTTCTTAAATAACTGATCAGCGACACCCGATAAAACAGCTTATATGCACCCCTGATTCATTCGATCCAACATTCAACAATACCGTTTAAAGGAGGCAAAACATTAATTCTGTCCCATCAGATAAAATGTTTGCAACTTCTCCAATGTTAAAAAAGTAATGTTTCTCCATCAGCTGCAAAATTAACGTACAGAAGAGATCATACGTAAACGTTTTCGTTCGTAAATTATTCTAAATTACGAACTCCGAAACTCTTTCCCTCACCATAACCTGATTTAGTATAAACCTACTAACGGTCTAACACGCATCCTGCATTCTGATTGGCTACTCTACTAGAGGTCTATTTGTGATAACCTACCAGTAGAAAAAACATGGCGGATGAAAATAGTAATGAGCTCCATTTTGCTATAACATCGGCTGATTTCATCGATAATTTAATTTGTATATCCTTTTTTGACCGATTAGTAGGTTTATAGTAATGACTCGTAGTCCATTCGTCCTCAAGGTCTATATTGTTAATTAGTCTTACAAAACTATATAATCAACTTCCTGGGCAAACTACCTGTCTAACTCCTCCACACCAGAAGACGAATTCAAAATCTAACTTCAAAGGGATAACCTTTTACTTTCTTAAGGTAAAACAAATCTTTTTTCGAAAATATAAATATATATATTTTTTTATTATATAATTTCAAAGAACCTAGGGTTTGCTCGAGACGAATAGGTATTATCTACCCTATATAACTAACCAACTTTTTGGCAAACTACCTGTCTAACTCCTCCATACCAGTTGAATACAAAGAGCTGACTTCAAAGTGATAACCTTGATTAACTTTACGCTGCAAAATAAGAGCAGTAATAGATATTTAGCTTAAACAACTACTCCCCTAAGGGAATATGGATAGTGGTGAATATATACTTAGACGCGAAGGATAGTTGTTTTAGTATTTACCAAAACAATGGGATGAAAATGCACTTGCTGTGTCAACTGCGCAAACGCAGGTAAACACTAAGACGAAAAAAAAAGTTTGTTAACTTGTCGATATGTAATCGCGAATCAATACGTGATCAGTGATGCCGAGAAGAGTCGGGCAGGTCAATTTCGACCAATCACATGTGAAATCGCAACAAGCGATTCCGATGTGTGTTTAATCCGTGTTGCCAAGGAGTCGGTCACTCGCTAAAATTCGACCAATCACAAGAGAAATCGCACGAAGTACTCACGTGCATTAGAGTGTGTGGGTTCTGCAAACTTGTGTTTTCGACAAGGTCGATCGAATATTCTTTAGTCAAATAAATCAATGCAAAACATGGACTTCTTGTTGCAGTTTCCTCTACATAAAAGTAACGTGCAGCAAAAAAAAAAAAAAAAAAAAAAAAAAATGCAGTAGACACATGTACGCTTTGCGCACTTTTTGTTTTTACGGAAACGATACAATGTAGACTTTTTTTTATTTTTAGCGCGCGCGCTTCCTATCATTTTGACTCCCCCCCTCAAAATCAACTAATAGTCTTGGATATCGCGAGTTACGGGAGCCAGTTGATCAGAGCGCGCCAAAATGGATATCAGTTGCTTCTGAAAATACTAAATGTCTTTATTGTTCCCTATTATATTTAATATAGAAACCTGAGTCTATTTGTTAGCTATACCATGCTGATGAGGCCTAAAAAGACCGAAACAGAGATCTCCCCAATATACAGACGATTAGCGTTGTTTTTCAATGTCTTGTCTTTATTTTTTTTGTTCTGATTTCTAATCATTTCAAACCGCTCACAGAAATAAGAACAAATTAAGAACAAATTAAGGATGAAGCAGAAAATTAAGAACATTTGAGCCTCGGTAAAATTTTATGGTACTTATTAAAAACAGCGTGTACCGATTTTACTGTGGTTAAATATACTTTTAAAATCTTAGCTGGCTCAACTACCGCTTTATGTAGTACCCTTAGTGAATATAGTTTCTTTGACGATTTCTTCATAAGATAGTCAACATGATTTTTCCAGGTAAGGTTTTTATTTATGACGACTCCCAAGAACCTATACTTACACATTCTATAGTATTATCTGCAATTACAATGGGTCTAACTACAAAGTTATCGTGGTAAAGAATGTTTTAATTAGCATCTCTTTACATTTGGTTGGATTAAGTTTCATATTATGGGCTACTGAAAAGTTATGGATGTCAGATTCAGGAAATTTTAAAATAGGCTGATAAAGTTACTAGGGATACATTTCAGGGCAGATGTATCATCTACGAATCTTATGCGGAAGCGCCGGTCCGATATTAGTTTATTTGTCATCACCGTGAATAGAAGTACACCTATAATATAGTTCCTTGTGGAATGCCTCCTTTAAGAGTTCTCCAGTCTTCAAGAGTTCTATCAATTTTAACAGCCTGTTCTCGGTTAGTCAGGAATGCAGCGATCCAGCTTAGGATTGTGGGATGGGCATCCAGCTTTGTCGAAGCAAATCGAAATCTTACGAGAATCCGGGCTCCTGCTTGACCGGTGTCTACAGCTTCGTGGATGGCTTGCAACATGTAGAGAAGAACATCTGTAGTTGTATGTTTTTTGCAGGCGTGTTGCCGTAGGCCAATTTTGCTTTTCAACTGGGCGAGCCTGTTGCATGTAAATCTATTCATAACTTTAGCTAGAGTACAGGTGAGTGAGATCGGTCTAAAATCTGTCTCAATGGTCTTTTGGAGGCATAACTTTGGGAATATAATAGGAGTGATGAATAAAGACTTTAGAAGTGTTGGTATGTTTCCCTCCCTCAATGACTGGTTACAGATATCACAGATAACTGGAGCCAGATCCTCAGCAAATTCTTTCAAAAGTCTGTTTGGATACTTACCAGGACCAGTTGCCTTCGTCACCAGCAGGGAGGATAATGCTTTGTAAACCTCATATTCAGTGACCAGAAAATTGTGACAAACAGATAGCCATGGGCGGCTCAAGCAAGAGGCGGAAAATGCAAGAAAATTGTCTATAAAGCCTACAAAGAAGCCGTTTATCTTATTTGCCAATAACTTTATATTCATGTAGTTGTTTAGAAATTGATGACGCCATTCCTGTCGCGAATCTTGACATGTTAACTTCTTGATATCCTTCCACCATCTCGCTGGATTAGTATGTTCCCCTTCACTGATCTTGCTGTCACAAAGCAAGTCAATTCTTTTTAAACCTTTTGTTTTAACCACGCGGTAACCCTTTGTGTTCTGGTTATTGTTTGCAATTAATATAGTAAAACGCGCCCATCAGTTTTGCCTCTTTGTACTACCGTTGTTGTAGGAGTAAGTTGGTCCTCTGTGCTAGCTGAAGTTTAGCCACGACGGCTTTGCCGAGGACAGGACAGAGGCCAACAAAACCAATAAATAAAAATGAGAATGAAGTTGAAGAAATGTGGAGCTAATTCCCCGTTACATTGCTGTCCAAACAGTGGTATTTGGCTGATTTTATACCGCAATGAACCTTATTTCTCCAGTATTTGTAGGCTTCGGCCTCCGAGTCGTTTCCTTGGTTAAGAAAAACAGATTGACGTTTATAAATTAATCCAAGGAAGGTCTGTACGGTGTTTTCTAACCACTTTCAGTGAGAGGAATTCGCATGGCTTGTTTGAGGGTAGCGTTAAACATGTTGAATTTGTCGTCAGATGTTGGAGCATTCAGTATTTATCTTCTGCGGGAGTCTGTGCCCGTTTGTTTGTTATGTCAACTAATGAAGCCTTAAGCGGCCAAAATAGCTGTCCATGGTTGCTAATTTTTGTTCTCACTCTTTTTTAAGGTAGATTAATGCCTACCATCAACGTCACCTAAGTGCCTAATGTAGTTGGTTCAATGGGCAATGTCTTCTACTAACGTGGCCGTAGTGCCCACTTTAGAGGCTGCAAGTTCGCTACTAGCACACATATATCTCATTTAAGGCCGAAATAACTGTCCATGGCTGCTAATAGTGAGCCTATGTTATCCAAGCATGTGTTATCCAAGACCGAAACAGTTGTTCGTTTGGCAGCTAACAGCATATGGGCTCTCTATTACTTATGATAGATTTTAATGGTAAATTCTGTAATATTTACAAAAGTGTCCCCACTCCATTACGCTTTTTAGTGGTTGCAGCAGACTGCCGGAATGTTAGTTGCTTCAATTACTTATAATAGCACGCATGCGCCATATATCTATGCGAGTTTGCACTATTCTTAGGCTTATCTTACGACCTTAGCAAATACAATATGGCACTTTACATGAATCATCGATATACAAAAAATAGTTACCCGCATTGTGTTAAATGCTGCCTCAACTTCGTTCATTTTCAAAAGCGTAACAACAACCTGCGAAAAAGTGTATTTGTAATCTATTTAGTGGCATTTTTAGCAACTGAACAAATCGTATAAAATTCAAATTCATTGCTGTTCTGTAAAGTAGAACTGCATAGTAGGAAAATATATAAAAGTCACTAGTTTCGTAAAACAAAAAAACTTGGCGCAAAGCAAGTTTCTGCGACATAGGCCGGGAAAGTAGTGTTTATTACAAGTCGACCTTAAAATATTGAATATTGAAGTTAAATACCAAAAAATGCTGAGCAGCTTTCCCGTATAAATAGTTAGTTAGTACGGAAAAAATTAGGCCTCTCAGACGTTCAGTGCTGTTCCGCAAAGTATATCAAAGTCGCTAGTTCAGGAACACAAAAATCTGACGCAAAGCAAGTTGCGCTTCTGAGACATAGGGCAGAGAATTGGTGTCCAAGCTGACCTTAGAATATTGAATACTGCCTCCGAATACCAAAAATGCAGGATACCTTTCCTGAGTTCTGATTAGCCAGCTAGCAAGGAAAAATGAATATTTAGTGCTTTCGGGTAAGACAATTGCAACAGGGATTATCAAGAAAAGCATCGATGCTGAACAAACCTCCTCGATTGATAAAACTCTGGCTAGTGGTTGCTCATAGCCTTCTAACATGTTGATAACTTCAGGCAAGGTGCATCTTTCGATCGCGTTAATAAATACTAAAACAAAAATGAAAATCAGTATAATTACTTTTAAAACATTTTGTTATCAAAGCCATGAAAGAACCAGGACAGATCTAAACAATTACATAACAAGTTTTTTGACATTGAATTGTTTATCATTATTTTGAATCATTATCTAATGTCATAATTTGGATCAAAAAAGTTGTCTCCCAGCTAACACGTGCAGTCTCATTGCTCTGTGAAAATGCATTAGACTCCAAATGCATGGAAACGTGGCAAAGGGTTTGAATTTGTTCAAGTGTTTCTGCACGCTTCTGGTATCGTTGTCCGAGCTAACAAAAGATGTCTCCTTGTCAATACTAAAGATGAAATAATTTTTATTACCTTTGCTTACTTTAAGTTCATATTGATCAGGAGGTGGCATTTGATTACTCTAAGAAATAGTTCATTTCGAGAGCTTATTTTCTCATCAGTTTGAATTTCTTGGTTGCCGTGCCGCCATCTTGATTGTGATGCACCTTCTTTATAGTGTCAGTCTCCACTCTTGAAAAATTCAAATCAATGAATGAGTGGGGATCTGGTAAGTGATTGGCTCGCGAGATTTTAAAACTTTAAAACCGTAACGATGCTAAATACAAAGAAAAATCAAATAAAAGCTAGACCTGAGGTTAGAAAAAGTAATATTTTAGATTAATATTATTGCTGGATCTCTATATAGACTTATAAATGTTTTCTTTGAATTTTTGAACACACCAATTAATATTATTATTTATTCGCTAAATAATTGTTTTACTATATAATTTCAGAGCTGAACATCAGGGAACTGTTTCAGTTTGAATTACCTGTATTTCCTCTTCAGAAACATCTGCAAAACGGCTATTGGAAGCCATTTTGTTTTTCATTTCTGTTTTTTATTTCCTCGTTCGAAACCTTTGCAAATTATCTATTGGAAACTACATTGTTTTTCATTTCCGTCCTTTATTTCCACGTCCGAAACATTTGCAAATTATCTATTGGAAGCTATTTTCGGTTTTTCATTTCCGTCCTTTTTTTCCTCGTCAGAAATATTTGCAAAATTAAACATCTATTGGAAGAAATTTTGTTTTGTTTTATGTTCACTGCGTAGAGTGGTTAGTGACTATAACGTCATGCGAGGAGTTCACATCCAATCAATTTTTTTTTTAAAACTCTTCGAACCAGTCACACCAATATTAACTCGTGTTCAAAATACGCAAACAGGATATGTTTTAAGATAACAAAACTACACGATACTCCTTTGGAAGATACCTTCTTTTGCTGCAAATGGCGAATCCAAGTAATATTCCACGGCTCCCTGATATCTACCTTGCATCAGAAGGCTCCACAATGCCTGCAAATAAAATGATAAATCACACTTGTGGCTCCTTGTAGTACACTTGGGTCGTAGGGTAAATGGTGATATGTTTAATGAATTAATTAAGAACCACTATTAACGAAGGCATTCTCAACAAAGCCAACTACATGTCTCTATTTAAAACGAATGCTATAACACACTACTATAATTTGGTATATATATTGAAAAAATGGGCATTATAAAAACTAAAATAATTGTTTCATTAGCATAGTAGTCAATTCATAATCCCGAAATATAGTTTACTCCAACAACTTCTAGTAATTCTTTTTATAACCAATTCATAATCGCTTTAGTCATGGGACTCCGCTATGATCTAACCGCGATTCACGATGTTCAGAAACCTGTTAGAGCAAGTTTTTCTACTAACACGTTTGTGCTATCTCTACTTGACGTTTAATATCATAGCCACACCCCACAAGCATCACTCCTCTATAACTTATGTTCTTTGGAAACCCGAGCCAGTTTGCTATAGCTAGGCCATGCTAATCGAAACCTAAAAAGGCCGAAAACGCTGTCCATGGCTGCTAGTATTCAGGCTCACAATTTTTTATGGCAGATTAAAAGGATTACGCCTCTACAAACGTGACCTTAGTACCCCTATTAGTGGCTTTGAGCACGTTTGTGCTATCTATATTTGAGGTTATGATCACAAGAGTAAACTACAAGTAGATAGATGTACCTCATATATAGTTTATATACATCAAACATTTTATAACTCTTTCGTTGAATGGATGGCTGATGTGTTTATAAAACAAAGGACAAAATTCTCGGATAGCGAGTCGCAAAAATATATATGATCATTCAGTAAATCAGGCTGATATTTTCAACCTGCTCTACACACTTTTGTTTTTATTGTCGATCACTAATGCAGCTCCAGATAGAAGTGGTCCTTTGCTTCCGTTTTCGTGAATACCAAATTTCAAACAAAGCACTGAAAATTTCGCGATGTCCCCCGGTAAAAAATTGGAACAATTCGGCAAAACCCTTCAACAATAGCGCGCACGACACTAAAAAAAACTTATTAGCTTTGTCCTTTTTTGAAAACTGCATTTTCTTGAGAAATTATTCGATCTTAAAAAAACAAGGCAATATTATGATTTTGTTATCAACGTATCATTATTATTAATATATAATCATTTGGTAAGATAGCTATCATATATGGGAGGAAGAGATGTCACGTATAACTTCATGGGTTCAATTTAAATGAAAGCGCAATGGCCAATGCATGTGGGAGGTGGCTTGAAGGTTCATCATTATCTAAAGATAGCAAATACGTGCTAGCAACTAACATGAAGCTTCTAAAATCAACACATCATTAACTATTAAGGCTACGGGCATTACCCTTAAAATATCCATAAATAACTAATAGTGGGCCTGAATGTTAGCAGCCATGGACAGGCTAGCTGTCTCGGTGTTGTAAAGCTCCAAGACTTACCCCTGAAAGACCTAGCTGACTCAGCTAGATTAAAAAAGCAGCTGTTTCGGCTTTTTAGGAACTCATTACCATAGCATATTTTTAAAACAGTGGCTCAGTTTCCCACAGAAGATAACAAGTAAAATGAAAGCTTATTATTGTGGGATATGGCCTGAATAACCATCAAGTGATTGTCTACTTAGTGAAAGCAAGTGATAATTAACAGTAATATTCTTTAAATAGAACCCTAACGAGCCTTCTTCAATTCCAAGGACTCAAAAAGCATTTTCTTTACATCAGAAACTCAACCACGATAACAAAGAAAACAGTTTTTTTAACGGGAAAAAAAAGTGTAGTGTGCTGAACCACAAAGTCTCAATGAGACGACTCACGGATACTGCGCACAAGAAGAACAACAAATCCGACCAAAACTAGCTTCCTCCACACAATCAAGTCGTCCAATATTTGTGTAGATTTCCTTTTTCCGACCGAGGCTGTACATTCTTATTTTTTGCCAGTTTTAAGCTAAAAATATTCTTAGGAATATATATTCTTAGTTCAAGAATATCAGTAACATGCATGAGCTTTCCGTTTAAGATTACTTTTGAAGTGGTATCGAAGAGCTTCAAATTAAAGCTAACAGGTCTGGCCTTGCCATCTGGGATTAGAGTGCAATTGCAATACATGTAATCAGTAATGTTTTTTTTCAATCATGCAAAATTATATTCTTAACAAAATCCGAGACTCAGCATTATTCTTAAAATATTCTTAAGCTTTGGCCAAATGGTACACGTATCTATTGGAAAGATAAATATCTAGATAAACGTGCGTAGAATTGTAATTTTAATTTTGTTTCATTACATCTATGTATATATACATTTTTAACAAAGAAGAATAAATGAAAATTAAAATTAAAAAAAAAAAAAAAAAAATTCAGCCTCAATATTCTTTTAAAGTATATTCTTATAAAAAAGAGTGTATCCCAGATTTCCTTCTCATTTTCTCAATTCTGTTTTAATTTTTCGAACGAATATGCATTTAAAATAATAGCACACAATTAAACCAATTTTTTAAACGAATTTTATGCAAAATAAGAAAAATAAGAAAGTCTCAGTTACAACTCACAGCTACTTTGCGGGGTATCCGTGAGTCAAAAATTAGGGCTTTAAAGCAAACAAAAAGCAACACAGGTTTTCTGGAGTTAAGGCCACAAGAACGATTGCTGGTTTAAAGAGACTCACAAGTAGAACATAATAATACCTCGGTTGTAGCGTTCACTTTACAAAAGATTAAATGGCTCAGCGCAAATAAACCGCAACTGCACCTATAAGAAAAGGAAAACACAGTCTTTTATTTGATCTGTATTTTAAAATAATTATCATAGAATTGGAAAATAGTCCAAGGCGTTAGAAAACGACAGTTCTAATTAAACTCCTCAAAACGACGCGGCCGGGGTCCCTATTTAAGAAATAAATCATTTTCTTCCGTGCCTTATGAAAACCGAGGAGAACGTTTGGGAGAATTCGAAAGCAGGTCAGTAAAAACCCAAGACGCAGTCGTTCGGTCGAGAATTCTCGCAAACTTTGCCGAGGCTTTCACCAGGCTAAGAAGGCAAGAATAATTTGTTTTATTTCTTTTCTAAAATATTAGTTTCCAACTTAACAAAGAAAAACAAAATATACGAAGCGCGTTTTTATAGCTTTATTTCTTTTATGAAACTATAAATTCTCCCAACTTGTAGACAGCAAACCATATTGCTCACGTCAGCTTCGTGCTTAACAGCGCTATGAAAACACACTAACAGACCAATCAAAACGCAAAGCAAAATATTTTATTATTTAAATATGCTTGCTTGCTGCTGGGAACTTCTTTGTTATAGTTCTGTGATAGAACATATTGCAATGATATTCTTGGCTTGCGAATTATTTTCATTCCTCCTTTTGTTCCTTCGTGTATATATAAGCTAAAAATAAATTTCACAAGTTACTTCAGGGCAATTCCAGTGCTAGTTGGCGACGCTTAATATTGTTTTTTTGGGGAAAAAGTGACAAGTACAGACGACACGGTGTCTGAGCGTCAGGCGTATTTCGACATTTAATAGTTTCATTCTCTAAAGAGAGAATTAACAGAAGACCAGAAATTATCGAGTATTCTGGTAACAAAAAGCAGTTTTATTGGTTTATTTTCTATATACACACACTATCCATACATTTTATTACGAAACAAAACCTTTTGATGCATATACAAACAACCCATACAAATACATACACAATTTGTCGCAATTATATGTGAACGTTTCGGACAAGGCCAAATTAGCACGAGCCATGGATACCTTCAGAAGTAACGCCATGAATAAGTGATAGACCTCATTGAGACGACTGGAGAATCCACCAAAATATCATATACGCAAAAGTGGAAAGAAATACGATAAATTCAAAGTTACATCGATGTACAAACTTAGTCTCAATAATCGTTGTAAACGTGAGAGTGACTTTGCAGGACCTACTAAAACAAATTGCTCATTCAGATTGTTCATATAATTTTTTTTTTATATAACGCCGTTGTTGCTCAATCTCAAGCAAAATAGATTTTTTGTTTCCAATCATTGGTTTTTAATTGTTTGATTTCAAGCTGCCTGCTAAAAATTCATTTCTACCATACTTTTTTTCAAAAATAAAAATAACTACCAACAACCGCTCTTAGTTCGGATTCAATAAGGCACTTTCAACTACTGATCATGGTAAGGGACGGACTATTCGATATTTGAGGAGATGGGAGGATTTGGGAGGATTTGGGCATATTTTTCTCGCCAAGATTTTTTTTTCAGCTAATGACGCTACAGAATTTTTTTTTGCCATTCGGTGGCAGGATTTGTATGTCTTTTTGTTTTGCACAAATTTTTTGCTCAGGCTTAAAGTTTTGCCCGATTTTTTTATTTTTTTTTTGCATTTGCCCAGTTGCTCCCCAACACCCCGTCAAATAACTAATGGTCCGTCCCTAAAAGAACCTGTTATTAAGCCACGTCATTAACTAACAGGGAGCCCATCCGTAACAAAGGTTACAGTTGTCATCCGCCAAATATGTGTCAAATGACCACTTTTAATTAAAACTACAAACTACAATTTATTTATTTATAAATGCAATGTTTCCATGCCATTTGAGTGGCTTTTGTTGAAAGGGGTTTTTATTTTGCTGATTATATTAAGACATGTCACAGATTTGTTTATCTCTCAATTGTTATTTCCTTCCCACCAGTATAAACATAAATACCGCAGCGATTACCTAAATACTTCGATCTTATTTTCGATTTTTATCAACTAACATATTGACATTTTTTATTATTTTTATGAGCTACGTCAGTTTTATCGTTAATCAGAATATCTAAACTAAAGTTCTACTTCTAGAGTATAAAATTACTTCTCAAGCATAAAGACAAGTCAAGGTCAATCTAGCTCTTGAAAACATTAGGCTTGGCTACCCACTATCATTGTTGAATGTGAAAGTGAAAATATTCTGCATTAAGGTCTATTAATATGAAGGAAACACTAAACATATTGTAAGGAATAAAGACAACCTCTTCAGTTTTATTATTATTTTTAATATCTATATATCTGTCTACATTTATATATATACAAATGTATGTTTACATGCATAAACGCACGAGCTAATTCTGAGGTCAAGTGACCATGCTTGTTCATGTGTGGGCAAATTTTTTCACGTATAAGTCTAATGAGCTTTAAAAGGAATCCTATGCAAGGGATCCCGTTGTTAAGAAATGTTGATAGAATCTATTCATACAACTTATTTTATTCTTCCGCGGTTTTCGATGTTTGGACGAGTTTGCTAGTCAAGGTGTATTTTTTTACAATTACGCGGAACATTTTATCATAAATTACGTAACTAGAGGACAGAAACCCATCGCCCTTACTTAAAAGTATAACTATTTATATTTTTTATAATTGTGGAATCACTTTGGAGTGCGACCATTTTCTGCAAGACTGGAGTGCACATTATACGACGGCAAAATTAAAATTATGACACGCAATCCCAAACTTCACGCTCAGCCGAAGTCTAATTTAAGCTAGCTTTCGCTTTCGCTATTGTTTTTAAATTTGAGAATAAACAGATGAAAAAAGCAAGAACTTAATTTCAACATAAAATGTTAGTTCCAAAATATTGCTTAAAACTATATACAACTGTTTTTGTAATCAGTAAAAGGTGTAATCAAGATTTAGCTCATTTCATTCAACAAAGTCCGTTAAGCGCGCTTTAACTGTTTTTGTTAAATCGCTCTGGAAGAATGTTTTTTCTTTGTTAATCTTTTTAACAACAAAATGAAAACAATTTGCATGATGAAATAACTCTTTACCAATCAAGGACTGAAGTAGAACCGATTAACCCGTTGTTTTGGTGTTTATAGTTTTTGAGGGGAACTTGGAATTTTCGTGATGGTTGGCAGTTCAAAGAGAGTATTCAAGAAACATTCACACTTGAATGCCAGCCAGATTGATATACTTTCCTAACTGTGTGTAGAAAATCAAAACTTTACGTCCATTTTGATTTGAAATCAGTTCAGTTGAACTTTTCAACGTCTCTGACAGGAACACATTACTTACAACTTCTACATGAGTCACTCTGACTGCATACTTAGAATAACTTTGCGGTTTTTGTATCTTTTAAAAGGATACGCTTGCCTATTTATCGTCTAACAGGTATAAGTTGTAACTGTAAGTCGTAATCTTGAAGACATCATGTCCTTTTTGTTGATTCAAATGTTATTTTATGTAATTATCACCAAATTGTGTTTACTCATCGAATGACACGTCACACTAATGTGCCATTTTATGACCGTTATCTACAAGTTTTGTTTTTAAACTTGTTTTCAAAAACAACATATTTTCCCACTTTCATTTGCAACACTTGCTAAAACAATACCAGAAAGCTTGGTAGCACGCTATGCGTGTAATAGAAAAACATTAAAGACCTTTGATCCGGCCGACTTCAACGACTACAAGATTTCAAGCGCGCGCACTTTTTTAAGAAAACTTGTCGAGAGGACAAGATTTCATGCAAAAGTCGTCCTCTTGACAACGAGTTTGCTGGAAAAAACGCGCGCGCGCTTGAATTTTCGTACTCGACCTACTCGGATGTAAAGGTCTCTATTAAGGCTTAGTTCGGTCGATACGACTACTAGAATATATTGCATTGCAAGTATCTGAAAACACCGCGAAGTGATGAGGTATGTCAGAGTAAAAGGTACTCTAAAGTCCATTATGGAATTTTCTCAAACACACTCGGCGATTCCTTGTCGCCGACTCTCAGGAGTCATGACTGGTACTTCCTATTGAAAGTCGAAACTGTGATTTGGTATACAGAACAAGAGATCGTTTCATCTTTTTTCTGAACGTTTCAGTTTTCCAGCTGTAAATAATAGGATTAACGGCTGACGAGCAGAGAGCAAGAGTGTTAACCCAAGTAAAAGCTCGAACGACTTGTCCTCTGCTCGATTTGAGATTCCGATAAACGAAAGGCATCGTAATCAGAGGGAACCAGCACACCAAGAACACAACCAGAACGATACCCACAGTTCTTGCGGCAATGTTTTCTCGCGCACGGCTAATTTCCTGCCTTGCATACTGTAGATTTCGTCTTTTTATATGCGCATTTTGGTTGGCTATGCTTCGAGCATGGCGCCGAGCAATCCAGAAAACACGAACGTATATAGGTATAATGCACAGTATCATTCCTACTATGTACAATTGCACGATGGTTTTGGCCGCGGTGAGAAATGTCGCCATTACCCCAAAACTTATCGCAATGACCCAAATGATAACAAGAATAAGTATCATACGGTTGGCAGTTAGTGTTTGAGTGTACTTAAGTGGCTTGGAAATGGCAACAAAGCGATCCACTGTAACTGCCCAAAGATTGCTGACGGAAGCTAAAACAGATATCCAGGTGAACGTTTTGCGGACCACTTCATATTCGTAGTTCTGGAAACCATAAAAGGTGCCAATGTACAAGGGTTGCGATATCGTACAAACCAAAAGATCCGCCACAGCCAGACTATAGATGAAGCCGTTAGTAACCGTATGCAGCTCCTTGTTACGCGTAATCACGATACAAACAAGTAAATTTCCTAACGTTCCGCAAAAGCTAAAAGCAATGTTCACAATAGAAGCAATTATTATTTCTGTCTGTGATCTAAGAGCAGGCGTTTCTGTGTTAGAGCAGTTGCAGCTCATAGCTATAAGAGCTTGCCTTCCGTACTGAATTACAGTTTCGGTCCGCTTTATACTTCTTCGGTGTGTTGTGATTGTAACCTCATATGCGATGCAAAATTAGAAATAGGCCTTTTAACATATGACATATGCTGATGACGAGTTACTAAATTGGATTTATAGGTACCCAAACAACGTGCGAGTGACAATAACTTTAACACCATAAACGATTTTAGATTTTAATCAAGTGACGTGTATAATTAATTTTTTTTTGTCTCTGTGCTTTGTTTGCCTTTAATCTTTAAAGATCTGTTTCCGCGACTAATTGAAAATTAACATACACGGTTCATTTCACAAAAGGCACGATTTCACGAACATCGACTAGCACCTAATTTTGTCAGTTGTACGTAGTCGTAACAGTTCTACTTGAAGTGAAAACTATCAAGATTCATTGACATTAGGTTGAAATATCTAGAGCTTTGAAATGAACAAAATAATCCCCGTGAGAGTAAGTTTTGACCCCCATCTCCCGGAACTCTAAGTGTGAATACACCGAAGCTGAAAGATAGCATCTTCACAATGACTTAATGGCAAAGACTTATCTTTATTTATGGTTTAACTCAGCATGCAAACGGAACATTAAATATACAAAAAC
>JAOBAY020119171.1:0-16419 GCA_025331085.2 Zoanthus sociatus | reverse complement strand
GTAGTAGCAGTAGTAGTAGTAGTAGTAGTAGTAGTAGTAGTAGTAGTAGTAGTAGTAGTAGTAGTTATAATAGTAGTTGTGGTAGTAGTAATAGTAGTAATAATAGTAGTAGTAATAGTAGTAATAGTAACAGTAGTAGTAGTAGTAGTAATAGTAGTAGTAGTAGTAGTAGTAGTAGATGTAGTAATCTTATAGGACTGGTAAGATAGTAAAAGCAAATGCAAGAAAGTATACTGTATTTTCTGTTCAAAGGCAGAGCAACAAGCTTCGTTTAGCTGCCACACACAGCAAGGACTACATCAACCAAATGCTATTTTAAATTCCCCGGGCCACCCCTCTTATCTCACCGAGGTAAGTAATATTTGTTAGTATATACCATACAAGTGAATAGTACTTTTCTTGCACGCTGATTGGATAGCTCGGAAGTGATTAGCCAAGTACTATTCACCTCCGCTCAGCAGAAGAAAAACAAAATGGCTTCTCGTTTCACTTCAGTTTCAAAATGTCACAAATAAAGTTACTCTTTGGTTAATTATTGGAAAATCTGTTAAATTTGCTGAGCTACAGGGGAGGAAGTGTTGCCATACAATTATTAACATGTTTAATTTTATTATTGGCATCATTTTCAGCTGACAGTTTTACAAAAGGCCATAGAAATCCAAAACGGAATATTACAAAGTCATCAAATGGCTCAAGGTATGCCCGACGGTAAGTCTAAAAAGTATTCCTGGACTTTTTATAGACATACATATCTACTTTAACTTTAAGTGTTCAACAGTACTTAGTTAGGGACACTTTACCTTCACCTTAAGTCGCCTTTATCTTTACTTAGCTATAGCCTATACTATTTAACAATAACCTTTTCTCAAATATAAGTACACTTTTACCTTTACTACACCTTTGATTAACCTAATTTACCTTTAGTGTTTAATTTACCTGTATCCTGGCATGTCGCATACTTTAATATAGATTAACCTAGTTACATTTTTTCCTTAACTTTTACTTAAAATGTTTAATTTACCTATATCCTGGCATACCGTAACCTCAATATTGTTTAATCTAATTACATATTTACCTTAACTTTTACTTAAGAGTTTAATTTATCTATATCCTGGCATACCGTATATCTCCATATCTGTCCATATTGATTAACCTAATTACATATTTACCTTAACTTTTACTTAAGTCTTTTTAATTTACTTATATCCTTGCATACCGTATAATTAATAAGAATAATAGAAAGCCCATGTTTGTTAACATTTGATGTCTTTAACTATTAGAATCCGACTTGATGATCAAAGCATTTTACGACAATAAAGTAGTTGCCGAAAACAAAGTCTGGTTCCAGAACAGATTGCGCATGTGCAGACTGTACTACGGTTACTATGATGCAATATTTAATGTTGAAGATGCCGAGGGCGCCTTCAATATGATCTACGGTCCAGCGGCTGCTGAACAAATTCCTCTGCCCAATAAAGAGTTGGACGTTCCTGAAATCAAAAGTGTTTTGGAGAACATGAATCGTGGACTTGTGTTAGAACTTTCAGAAAACCAGGATATTTATGCGTTGAGGTTATGCCGCTGTAAAGTGTTCTTCTCCTCTGGCTCGCAAGAACCTCAGAAACTAGAAAGAGAAACAAAGACCAAAGTGTTTGACTACGGGGGAAATTTTGTACCTGCGCTTTCCAACAGCCTGGCTGGTTTTTGTGCGACACCTTCTTATGAAGTCACCTTCACACTCGGTTATCCAAATGGGAGTTTGGTGATGATAGTCATTACGCATACACATGCCAAAAGGGAATTTCAAATCCATGGAAGTAAGGAGAATCTGTGTTCAGAGCCCAACGCAGACGACGCAAAAGCAATGCATATTCAAATGAATGGTAGTCTTTATTGATCCTTTAAACAGGCGTCAAGGTTTACAAGGGTAAAACATAAATAAAACTAAAAGTCGACTAATCTACAAAAATAAACTAAATAAAACTAACTACACTTTTTTTTATAAGAATATTGTTTTTCGGTCCCGAGGCTGGAAATTCTAGTAGTTTTTGGCCGATTTTAGGCTGGCAATATTCTTACGAATATTCTTAGTTTTGGGGACATCTATGAAATGGAAATGCCGTTTTTAAAATGACTGAGCTTTAAAGCTTATAGATCTGTGTATGGCTTTTGCCATTTGGAATTAGAGTGCAATTGCAGTACATTTAATTAGTAATATTTTGTTTTCAAACATGCAAAATTATGTTCTTAACAAAATCTGAGCCTCACGATTATTCTTAAAATATTCTGACTTCACAATTTTGCCAATTCCAGCCTCAATACGCTTATATAGTCTATTCTTGTAAAAAAAAAGTGTATAGTCTAATATAAAAATACATGCTTTAAAAGTTTAATAATTTTGTATAAAAATAGCAAAATAGCATCTTCTGCTAAAAAAAGACATCGGCGTTTGATAAAATATTTCGAAAATCTGCATGTCAGTTCTTATTTTAGGTATAATATAAAGTCGTGAGTTCTTTTTCGAAGGCTATGTTTTTTTAGATAGTAAAAAGTCATTTTATGGATGTTTACCGACACTAAGATTGTTACTCCACATCCTTTTAAGGATTTAAAAATCCTTAACACGGATGATTTTCTGGATTGGAGTGCCATGCTCAGTGGTGCCATACCTATAAGAGCATTTTTCTGTAATCTGTCAGTTTGATCAAGACGTTTAGTATATGCCACTGCCCAAATTGTTATATAACAGGTAAAAATGGACATAAACAGTGCATAGAGATAATGTAAGTCACATTTAGAATAGCCACTAGATTTACATACTATGAAAATACGCATTCTCTTATTTGCCCTGGTTATTAGATTTTCGAACTGAAAATCCTAATTACTTGCTTTTTCATTAAAGTAATATCTAACAATTTCAGTGATGATACTAGCTCAATACCATTATAGATAAAACGTAGACAGACACAGAAAAAGCTCTTCATTTTCAATAGCTGAATCAAAACTTGTATTAAAGGTGAAAGGCTAAGATATATTCAGTTTCCCTGAAAGTAAACGTTTTCGGTCAAAACTGAAACTGAACATATTTTAGCCTTTCATGTTTAATTTTATGGATAAGTCGTTTTTCAAAACTTGTATAAATAAGCATTTTAATATATAGTTGTAAAAACGATAAAACAGAAGCAGTAGGAGTAACTAGCAATAATAGGAATTGTAATTCAACAGCAGTAGCAACAATACTAGAAGAATTATTAAGCAATAACAGATAGCAGTTGCAGCAGTAGTGATATTGCAGTAGCTTTAGCAGTGGCAGTTACAACATTGGAAACGATAGCAGTAATCATAGAAACAAGCAACAGTAACAAAAAAAGTCAGCAAAAACAGTGAGAGGAAACAGTAGCACTGAGTAATAGAAAGGCTTACTGTGCGAAACGAAACCGAACCAACCAAACCAAACAACACCAAACCAAAGGAAACCAAACTGCTGGATCCCTAAAGAAAACTCTTTTTCGATCTCATCTGATCATCAAAGATTTTTACTGTAAAAAAAAAATGGCATGAGATTGAGGGCTCAACTCAAAGGGAAGTAATCCTTTCCTACTGAGGAGAATACGTGACGCTTTCCATTTATGGTCACATGTTTCACTTTTGGCGGGAAATTTGTACGCACTGCCAAGTCAAGGCAGTATGGCGTTCAAGTGGCCATCTTTTGGATTTCGTACGAAGAGAAGTTCAGTGTTTAATGATTTCCCTCAGTTTTCGTGAAGCGATCTTACCAACAAGGAGATCGGCAGAGGAAGTTTTGGATGTGTGTTTACTGCGAAAAGAAGTGATGGAGAGACGGTTGTTATGAAAAAACTTCTCCGACAACACGAGCGCTAAACACGTTTATTCTTAAAGGAAGCTCGAATTCAAAATCGCTGCGCCACAAAAATAATGCCGAAATAAAGGCAGTCAGTGAAAATTCTCTTGCCATGATGCAAGATTATTTAGACTGATTACAAAGATTATATAACTTTTTAACTTTAAACCCATAATTACCCTTTTTAAACATAGGTTATGTTTAAATTTCTTTCGTCTAGGTTCGTTTCGTTTCATTTCGCAAAGTACAGTAAGCCTACGTGCTTATAGAAACATTTGCAGGTAACTAAATGTATGTTGCAGTGATGGAAGTAATGGCAGTATAGTAATAACAATAGCAACTTTACAAGAAAAGATAACAGAAATAAAAACAGTAGCATTTGCAGCAGTAGTAGCAGAAGTCATTGCTAGGGCAGTAGCATAACAGAAGCAAGAAACTCAGTGTAGGAGGAATAGAAACATTTGCATTAACAGTAACAGTAGCAATAGCAGTAACAGTAAACAAGAAACTGTAGCAGTAATAGCAACAATAGCAGTAATAGAAACAATAGTAATAGAAACAATAGCAGTAATAGAAACAATAGTAATAGAAACAATAGCAGTAATAGAAACAATAGCAGTAATAGAAAATATAGCAATAATAGAAACAATAGCAGTAATAGAAACAATAGCAGTAAAAAAGCAATAGTAGTAATAGAAACAAAAGTAGTATAGCAGTAAGGCAATAGTAGTAATAGAAACAATAACAGTAAAGAAGCAATAGTAGTAACAGAAACAATAGTAGTAATAGAAACAATAGTAGTAATAGAAACAGCAACAGTCAGAGAAACATTTGCACTGTATAGCAGTAACAATATATATAGCAGTACAAGGAAAGAGTAGCAGTACTAGAAACAATAGCAGTATAGGAGTAACAATAACAGTATAGCAGTAACAATAACAGTAACAGAAACAGTAACCGACGTCATAGAAATAATAGCAGTAAAAGGAAATAGTAGCAGTATATATAGAAGTAATAATAGCAGTAACAAAAAGAGTAACAATAAACTCTAACAGTAATACACTAACAACACTAACAACATTAAATATATACCAGCTTAGCTACACGCGATTTTATTGATTTAGAAATAGTAGATATGAGACAGATAATGATACCAAAACAAAATGGCGGACGAAAGTCGTCGCTTCGCTTCCGGTTCTGTAATTCAATAATTGAGGCGTTTTATTTTTCTTAAATAGAGTTCTTTCATTTGTCTTGAAAGGAAATTTCCGGTATGGGTTAATTGCCCCGCTGGCATGTATTAAAAACGCTTATTCTATTTCAATCTCAATGGATAGTGGCTTAAATAATGAATACCTAACTCACGTCCTTCAGACAGACCTGTCAAGTTTTGGAAATTATGATGAGCCGGATAAACACGCGAGCACTTATAAAATGAATTAACTCACAGGCCTGTTTGAAGCGAAGCATGAATAACTGACTACCGTAGCATAGGCTGCTTTCCTACCATCTAAAAACAAGATCCAAGATTCAAGATTAACACAATAATACATGAACTATTTGATTTCATAACAAATCTTGTGTCGGCTCGTCGCGTTTCCTTGCAAGCTTTTATGTCACATAAATTATGTTTTGAATTTTTATCAAAATCAGCTGAATAAGATAGAAAACGAAATAGAAGAAGGACCACAAAACCAAAAAATGGAAAAATGCGGGACAGCTGGACTATTTGAGAGCAACCGTGCGGGTACTAATGCGGGTTTGACAAGAAAATGCGTGCAAATCCCGGTACTCTTCACAGGTCTAGTCCTTTCACTATCCGCCTAGCCTCAATTGAAATAGATTAAGTGTTAGGGGAGGCGAATGGTCTTTTAAAAGGTTTGAGTCTTGCAAATTTTTAGTAAATTTTTGTGAGTCTTGCAGTCTCGTTTTTTCGATAGTTATGTGCTAAATCATGGTCGTGTAGTTCTTGTTCTTGGCTGTTGACAGATTTGATACCCCACACAGATTCATTTAACACCTTATTAGCTTTTATTATGCAACTGAAGGCTCTTTTATATTGTATGACTCTAACTTTGTACAAAAGTTTACAAAAATGTCGGGGGTCTAAACGTCTCGAGCTCGCATTTCAATTACCTAAAAGTCTCGGACTCATTACGTAAAAAGTCAAAACGTCTCGAACTCGCAAAGCAAAACATAAGCCTCACCGTCTCGCAAAGTCTCGCATTTATCATTCGCCACCCATAGTGTTAAATACTTAAGCCTAAGGAACTGTCTGGGTTATGGATGTTGTAAATTAAATGCATTGTAAAATGCGAATTGCCATTAATTATTGCACCAGTTTTCTTCTGGTTAGTATCTTTTGTTTTGGAAGGTGTTGTTATACTCAGTACATTTTTCATAAATACTAAGGGTTGATTTTTCAGACCGTGCAAATATATTTTTAGAATTCGTCAATTTAGGCAAATCAGTGTTGACATATATATAAGATAGCCGTTATAATCAGTTCGTGACAGCGGAAAACTTAAGAGATTTAAAGTTTTATTTAATGAAAAGTAATGTATATGCATGGGGATTGAAATACTAAACGGCTTAAAGGATAATCTTGTTCTTTTTCGCTAGGGTGTTGTTTTATTTGTTTTCGATAAACAGACGTTTCCTAGGAAGAAGTAAAAATTCAAATTAGGTACGCAAAAATGTTGTGTAATGAATACATAGCTGATTGAAAACTGAAATTCTATCAAAAATTGTCAACCCTGATTTTTCTAAATCAAATTTTTCTTAATTGCATTTTTACTCAATTGTTTTTAAAAGCTATTCAACAAAAATTTAAATTAATTTGTTTTATTTTTAATTTGTATTTACTAGCGTTTATAATTCTTAGCAACATGTAAACACTAAGAAAAACAATAAAGTTCAAATTGAGTTTAACTGGTTTTGTATGTCTTAAATTAGATGCCCAACTAGAAAAAGATCATAAATTACTGGCGCTTGTATTTTATAAGGCTACACGCGTTTTTATAAGAACAACTTAATAAGAACAATGGGGATAAGATTGACCGACAATTAAGAACAATTTAAGAATAAGCTCACGCTGAGGCTGAAAGTTAGTGAGTTATAGATATAACTTTCGCAATGTGCACAATAAAAACACAGAAGCACCGTTTCACATTTAGTATATCTCTATTGTCCCAAATGATACACGAATTCGTGTAATACTAAACGTTCTCTGACAATCAGCACTGTTTTTCAACTTCCTTGTCTTTTTGTTTCAATATTTTTCATTATTTCAAACCTCTCACGGAAATAAGAGCAAATTGTTAATAAAGAACAAGTTGAGGCTGAAACAGCCAAAAATTTAAGAACAAGGAAGCTTGAGGTAGCAGTTGCTGATCTTGACCTCTGCGCAAACTGTGCTAGATCCAGGGTAAAAATTGCCAAAGATTTGTATCGTAGTACCCTGAGCTAAGTTCGAACTACAACAGTCTGTTCTTCATAGTTTCTTCAAAAACTTTGAACCCTGAATGACTGATTTAAATTAAGATCCATTTCTCATGTTTTTATTTCAATTACTGGGTTAGCGAGCAGCGAGACTCGAACTATTAAGTTTACCCATGCTTTAAGATCAATGTAAACGCGGGTAGTTTAAACATGCCTATTTCTTATCAAGAATTCAAGCTGGATAACAAAATAGTTTTGAACCACTACAAAAGAAATGATGTTGATCGTTTTAAATAAATTTCTAAAGAGTTCAAAAGCTCTAACTTATAGATTTCGTAATTCTAAAGATGAAGTTTATTCCCGCTCTCTTCTTTTTCATATCGGACAAAACTCTGGATGTTATAATTATTATTATATCGAATTTCAAATAGATATTGTTGCCCGTCAAAGTTATATAATTCCTTCTGTTCTATTTCAGTGCACTGATTTTATAGCTAGTATTTTTGAATCATCATTAGGGTCATAGTTATTGACGCTTTTGAAACGTATGTATGAACACAATATCGATCGAATTCTACTATACTCCGAAACTGCGCGGGGAACTGGGGCAAGCTTCAAAGTTTATCCAATCGATAATCTCACACCGCTGCATAAAAGATAACGTTTAGATACATTTGACCAAGTTTGATGTCTTTAAGGTAAACAAAGTCGACTAAGTTATGGACCTTGAAACACAGTTCCAAATCCATGCAAATATATCTAATGTTGAAACAGCGTCGGCCAAAACCACATAAACTCTTAACCCTTTAATACCAGAAGTGATTTAGTACGTAACTTCTCCCAATGATATCAATTCACTATTCAGCAGATAGGTGATGAGAATTGATGGACTTATCAGTCAAAGAGAGTTATGTTGATAAAACTCAAATGATCTTAACGTATATGTAAGGGAATGTACTGCAGCTAGAAAGAAGAAGTACTAATTAGATCTTAGGAGTTAAATGGCTAAAATACTTTAACAGTTATGTGACAACTGTAAAATGCCATCATCACCCACAATTTCAAAGAAGTTGCGACGAAATTCAAGTATGTATGCGTGCCTATTTTTAAGAGAAATATTAACAGTTATCAATACAATGCGGACAATGTGCACGTTTTGAGCCTTGCGCCTGGAGAAACATAAAAAGCCCACGGTCGAGATTAGTTTCGCAAAATATGTAAAAAAAATCAGCAAAATAACATATGGTACAAGATATTTTAGAGCAAATGTTAATTATTATAAAAACAAATTTAAGATATTATTCAGTGGAGCGATGACATACTGTGTGATACATCTTTGCTTATAGCTTTAGAAAGACTTGACTCAATTATTTTCAAGTATATTTTACTCAAAAATTTAGGAAGAACAAATTCCTTTCACACAAAAACATATATAAGTTTTAGCCAGCTGCAAAATGGGGTAATATAACTATTAACCCATACTATAGTGCACGATAAACAATAGTGGGTGGTTTTGACCAATGGATGCACTATGCTAGTCTAGCATTGGTGACAATTTGACTGGTTGTAGAGGGAGGGGATCGAATAATTTTGTCAAACCTAAGGGATGTACAAACAACTTCAATTCACCTGTTTACAATAGATACCAATAGTGTGTCCGTTCCTTGTGATTTCCAAGGTTGGGTATTATGACCCAAGCACCCTCTATAGCACTAGATGAATTGTTGGAGCAACATTTTTAAACACTTTTTAATTTTTTGTGCATTTTTGCTCTTCAGGAGTGAATCTAGCTAATTTGGTGAGTGGTGCATAAAACGGTGTTTGGTTGTTGCAGATACTTTAGATAGTTGATTGTTTTAATCAAAGGTGCCAGCAAAGGCGGCAAATGTACTCGTAGAGGGAAGGGACGTGATTTTCATTGCACTTCGATTGGATTGACCCTTGCGATTTACCCCAAATGTGGTTAACTCGAACGTATAATTTCTGGTAGTGGGGACCACGACACAGTTTGCCTATGAAAAGATCCACAAAATGTCTTTTAAAAAGGAAAAAATCACAAAGAATAACACCACACTTGAAGATCTTAATTTTGACTTTATTTTATATTAAGGTTGTTCTATCTTTTTTAAAAAACAACTAAACTTTGTTTATAGATGACTGCACAACAGCATTACTTGTCCTTGAAGTAACTGTAAACGTCAAACCATCTTCATTTTGAAGAATTTAAAAAAAAAAGAAAATAAACGAACACTTATCAAGTGATACTTTAAAACCGAGTTTAAACGCCGAGGAAACTTCCTAAAATAACACCTTACTCGATTATACTTATTTAAGACGGATATCCAAGCTGATAACTCCTACAATCGGAGTTTTAGCACAATTTTTTTAAAACAAAAACCAATTGACACCAAAATCTAAAATAATTTCTCGACTGGATACCCAGTTGCGCATCATATTCGATGAATTTCTACTAGTCAAGCCATCGATTTGGCACAATTATCAGGCTCATATCCATAAATTAAAATTAAAAGGAATAATGCAGTTTTTTTTTAAAGTTTTATACAATTGAAAAGGAAAGGTATTTGATCGAATTACACAACTTATGTTTTGGTACACCTGTTTTAACATAAAAACACTGTGAACTACAGCTTAGAAACGAAACCTATCCAAGAGATATTTCCTCCAAATTTACACGGCATTAGTATATGACTTTAATAAAATTACTCAGATGATAAAAAAATTTCCGCTGCTCTTACTGGTTTAGGCTCACGTGTTATGGCGGTTATATTGATCACCTCGCACGAGGTGCTCAAAGGTGGGCGTGAGAACAAATTTTTAAAACGGCCGTCTCACGTTTTGTTACTGAGATGTTTTCATTTTTTTGAATGATGGTTTCTCTCTGTTAATCACCTAAGTAATTTTACAAAAACAGATATTCTCTGCAGACTCGGTGAATGTCTGGATGGTGAATGTTCATGAGATATTAACTGTGCATTCGGCGAGTGATTGCTAAATAACATGCATAGAATTGCCTTCAAATCACTTCGGAACAAGTCAGTTAATGGTTATGTTACATTTAAATTTTTCTCCATATTCCATATGTGTCAAGTTTCTAAGAAAGTAACTCAACAATGGTTTTGAGAAACTAACTTGCGAAATACGCTAGGCCCACTCGATGAAACAAATGATCCGGCTGTGATTTGATGACAGTTGCACATAGAATCTATACGATCTAAGTCAAGGTTCGCTTGTCTAGCCTTAGAGATTTAAACTCAAACTGTGCGCTTTATCTCTCTTCATTGGCTACCAAAAGTTCAACGCTAACGAAAGAACTTAAAAGCAACAATTTAGCTATGAATTCGTTGTTAACTAAAGCGAGTAAATATTCTCATACACCACGAATCTACAATGTTACTCCGTTGAAAAAGCTGGCCGACTACATGTCTGCTTGTAAACCGAGTAGCGTATTCAAGTCTAGTTTAAGCGGATCAGCGCTGGGCTGAAAATTGCCTGCTGAACTAGCAAAGCCATAAGGGTCCGGTTTGTTTTGAAAACAAATTGTCGGGTAAAAATTGTAAGAGTACTGGTTGCCAATTTGCATGTTGTTCATATGTTGTAGTTTCTTTTCCTGAAAACAATACTGTTCTTCGGTCTGATTTGCCAGAGCTTGCGCAGTGTCGCCGGGGGGACTGGTGCAAGTACTGACTGTGACCTCTTGGGCATAATCGGCGTCATATATACCGATGCCAATGGTGGGTGTAATGTTTTCAAGATCATCATATCGATCGTCAGGGAAGGCATTTGACTGGCTTCTTAGGTCCGCTGTGCTTGAAAACTGATTACCAATAAAGAACTTTCCTTTGAGCTCGTAAGATGATTGGCTGATAGGATAAGAACCAAATGGGGCATCTCTGATTGGCAGGAACTATAGAATAAAGCAAGAAAAATTATTTTTTTTTATAATTTTAGAAAAACCAAGTAAAGTTCTTTTTCTTCCCTCCCTGGTAAGTGCTCAGTAGCACCTGGCTCTGTATGACACGCATCATTACCTATAATCAAGTGATTTGTGGACTGGTGTTCCAAATTAACTTTTCATATTTGTGGCGGCATATATCGTTCTTACTTAATATATGAACAATGATTCAAAAGGTCACAGACAACAAAGCTATCGGAGTACAAAGAATGTGTAAGATCTTGCAGGATATGTTAAATGTAATTAAATAACTACTAAGTATATAATCCAGCACTTTGTAAGGAAATATAAGTCAAGCATTGGTTGTTGATCATGAATTATTGTAAAATTTTAAATATGTACATATTTATGTTTACTGTTTATTTGCCATCGTCAAGGAAATCTTAATTAACAACTTACAATATGATCTGTATGAAAGATTGGAACAGTCCTTATTAAGAAGTCACGAAGTAAAAAAAAAAAAAATTCCGTGTTCCAAAAACGACAATTTTACGACTTCCGTTGCTGTGCTGCGGTCAGTAGAGGGTTATGTAAAATCGTTGAACCAAATCTTTCATAATTCAACACCCGCTTTTGCCGGTGTTTTTTTTTTCGGTTTGCATGTAAAACAAAAGTAAATAAAAGGCCAAATATGCGCGATTTAATACTTGTGACTTTGGTGACAACGGAGGAGAGATTATAGGTTAACAGAAAGCACCAAAAAAATAAATAGATTTAAATTTTAGGAATTCACCTCACCCTATGAGTAAAATTGAATGCTGATGTTGCATTTGTGTTTTTAGAGAAAATAAGAAATATTTGAAATGTGTATTAAGTAGTAATTTCTATTTGCTTTCTAAACCAATGTCTTGAGGAGTAAGAATGGTGTGCGCTGTCAGTTCAATCTAATTTTTGAACCAGTTAACTGGAATCTTATAAAGTGACCATTCATTTGTTTGTCTTAATTCAAGGGTAAAAATGATCGGTGTTATGCAGCATTCTAAATTTTGAACCTATAACATGGTCTTTCATTTTGTTTGTCGTGAAAAATACAACATTGTTGCTGTCAGTATTCATCCTAACTTTTGAACCAGTTGATGAAACCCCTATATAAAAGTGACTGTTCATTAACTTTGTCTTGAAGAGCAAAATTGATTGCTATTATTCATTCTAACTTTTGAACCATGAAAGTATATTATTTTCTTCTTTCATTCTAACTTTTGAACCAGTTAGTGATACCCCTATAAGTGACCATTCATTAACTTTATTTTGAAGAGTAGAATTGATTGCTGTTATTCATTGTAACTTTTGATCAAGTTGATGACACCCTATAAAAGGGCCGTTCATTCTGTTTGTCTTGAAGATTAGAATTGATTAATTGCTGTTATTTATTGTAGTTCTTTAATAAAGTGATGAAGCATCATGAAAAAGCCGTTCATTTTGTTTGTCTTGAAGAACAGAAGTGATTGGTTTTTTTTTTCATTCTCAGTTTTAAAGCAGTTGATGCTTTATAATTTGACCATTCATTTTGTTTATCAGGTTAAACGAAGAGAGAATAAAGGTTCTTTAATGAGAATTTTTGAGGTGTTTGTAAACTTTTGAAAAAACACACGAAAGGGCTGATAATAGGCTCATTATGTGGCTAATTTACTTACCGCACTGCTTATTTCCTTCTGTATGCGGCCTCCTTGTGATTTCAGGTATCCTGGTTTGGGAGAGGTCGAGTTTCTTTTTGGTGACTGGGATCCTAAAAGAAAAACAAAAAAGGAAAAATGGTCAAAAATTTAAACTCATGTTTGTTGTTACATTTATAAAATATATATTGTAGAATCAATGCAAATAAAAATAGATGTTATATGACAGCTTGTGTCCACTCACTTAAAGTTTTAAATCGACGTTTCTACCACGAGCCTCGCTCACTCCTAGCAATAAGTACAATTTTACTTATTCGAAATAATATCCATAATAAATTAAAGAAGCACAAAATTGCTGACTAAATTGTCCCTGGCTTTAGGCCATGTAAATTTTGCGTTATACCTTTTATGGAAAATCTTTGGCTTTCCTTGTAAACGTTTTGTTTGAATAACTAATGATTGATAAAATTCTGAAGTTTTATTTAATTAATCACTTTATGCATCCACATTGGTGTAAAACCTCTAAATTATTTTCGATATCTTCTAAATCCTAGGAAAAGAACTAAAATTAAAATAAAATCTAGTTTATTACAAAAGAAGCGTTTTCCGGTTTTGGCGTCAATGCTGACCTAAAGCCCAAAGATTAAAAAACTCTAGGGGAGTTACCAAACACAGCTAGCTAGGAATTCAATTTCAGCTTATCAGCCATAAAAACAAGAACTTATTTACAATGCAAAAAGAAGGGTAGATATTTATTAACTTTTCTCAACAATTCTCATCGTACTTTGTGTGTGGGCATTCGAACAAAAGAGAGATTTGCTCTAATAACTACGATGTTCATGCATACACGACTTCTAATTTAGTTGTGCATAATTATGTTTGTTTTTCGCCATTATAAAACAAAAAATAACATTAAGTAATTCACTAATTGGCAATAGTTGCTTAACCCTTTCCTGGAGAGTTTCAGAGATCAAAATTGCAAATGATTTAAAAGAATCAACGTATTCATTTGTTACAAAACTGTATTTAGTTAATGATTTGGTAATTAAATTTTTGCCGTTTTACGCGACGAAGACTACAGTGCGGGAAAGTCATTGAACATTTCCTCTCCATTAGGAATTACGGTATAAAATTCAAAAATTAACCACGCACTGATGATTTTCTATCGAAACACCAACGCAGAATGCCGTTTATGTATTTAGTTAATCTAAATTCAGTGTTTTCATAGCTTTTGAATTTCAATCCTTGTTCAAAAGTTTGAGGGGTTTTGGTGCATACTTTAAATATTAGTTTTGGTGTTACAATCATGCGGGGGCTTTTTTGAGCGGGATTTCCCTGACCTAAAATTTACACAGATGTAACCAAGTTTGGAACCAAACAAAAACTGTTTTGGATGTTTGCCAGATCAAATTATAGTGTAGTAAAAATCTTGTTTATGCTAAAACGAACTGAAGTGTTTTTCCGCAATGCTAATATGAACGCTTAAATTGTAGTTATCTTGCTCGGGCGCTAGAAACAGTTGATAAAATCATACCTTCGTTATGACGTTATGTTTTATAATGGGGAGTCCCCGGAACAATACAGTTCTACGGCCTTAGTTTATGCCAAATGTTTATGTCGAGAATAAATTTCCAAAAATCAGTTTTCGAAGCATTTATAGTCAAATTTTTAATAGTCTCCAGGAAGAGTAAAATGAATTTTAAAACGTTTGATAAATATAAACGAGACTGTTGTTAGTGTGAACACAAAAAGATCTGAAAGCTTTGTTTAACTCAATTTCCGCTTCATATCTGATAGACTGATGTCTTAGAATACCGCGCGATTTACCTTTAAGGGATAAAAAAGATAGAACCGGAAAAACTACCGTATTGTATAAATTCAAGTTTTTTTAACGGATATACGGACAACTCTAAAGTGGTCGGACATCAATATCTGTTTACAGTTTAGTCTTTGCCAAAAATGTACGAGTACCAAGACTTCCGGTTGTTTGATATAAAGGTAATGAGTTATTTTAGTCTCGTTTTGATCATTTTACCCAAGGCTTGTATTATGCATGATAACTCTCTACATGTCAAAAACATGTTTCAGGCTCATTTCATTGGTGGCGGAAGCGAACAAAGTTTAACCACGTGTCAGCTTAGATTATGATACGTTCGTAGCTTTCAGAGTTAAAGAGTTTGGTTCCGCATGAGGAGATGCGGTGTGCATCGACGACTAGAAGCGCAATAAAATCATAGAACCAAAACATTTTAATCCAAAACTGATATCAAACTAAAGTCAATGAGAAATAACTTTAAAAACTTTATTTCTATTGAGTATAATACCACATAAACAGCGTGATGTAGATCGCTCGACGATAGCTAAATTTATCTGAAAGTACAGTGTCAGGCATTGTTGAACATTTAGCGAAATCTATACAATTACAATATTTACCACTTTTAAAATGAATGATTTTTCAGGTTTGTTATATAATTGGGCCTCATCAACGATTCAGTGATGTAATTTTTTGACATAGAACTTTGGCAGTACGTAAACAAAGCAAAACAGAAAAAAAAATTGGAAAAAAAAATACATAAGATTTGATGAGGAAGTTGAATTACAATTGGTTGCTTGTTCTTACCTTTGGTTTTTGGAAGGATTTTGAAAACTCTGAACGGGTCGGTGGGATGGTCGAGGCTATGCGGCACCTTCACTTCTTCAACGTCAGGCATTTTGTGCAGGGCGCATCTAAAGCGAGTTTTCCAAGTTGAAGGATCAGGCTGTTCTCCTGCTTTATACTTGCCTGTGTGTTTCGCCCACTCTCGGAACAAAACTGCATCTTTCTCTAGCTCAAAGTCTGGTTTACCGGCGTGTTTCCATGTTATTCTGAAGGTCCGTTCCTCTCTATTAATCCAGCGCAACCCATGCACAGAGTTGCTGTTTATCATGTCAATCAACCATTCCCGAAGTCTCTTCCTCTCTCGAAATTCTCCTCCGTTATATTTACAACTGGGCTTGATCATTGTCGAGTTCAGTTTTGAAGACGCTTAAACGCTGCAGAGAGAGATTAGCTGTCAGATAAGTGCAAAGACTCTTAAATTTTAAACTCTTGTATTAGTCCTTCTTGCTCTAACATTCATGAACAAATGTTTATCAAATCTCATAGCACATTTTATTTGAGCTCTCATGCATGTGGGTTTTCCCCGAGTCTCCCTCGTGATAGGCTGCGAAATAACTGGGACGAGCCTAGCACAAAACTTCCGGGGTAAAGGGATAAAAATAGCTTTATTACGCAAATACTGGGCAAAACCACTTGTTTCACCTATCCTACCTAAAGTAAACAGGATGCTTTCATCATTTTTTGGGTGAAATAGATATTCGCAAAAGCTGGTAGAACAAAAGGTTTAAAAAAAAACTAATATTTTTTTGTGTAGGACAATTTTGTATAAGAATATAAACTACAATTTTAATAGATGATGACTAGTGACGGTAACAAACTATGTACAATATTGAGAGTGATAGTCTAACACAGGTGATCCAGTGATCGCTGT